>KV875104.1:430582-734266 GCA_001879275.1 Coniochaeta ligniaria NRRL 30616
GAGAGGGGGAGGGAAGGGGGAGAGAGGGTGAGGGGGAGAGGGGAGATGTGATGTGTGAATCGAGGCGGGGTAAGTCGGGTGGCATTGCTGGGAGAAGGGGGTGGGGAGGTTGGGGTGGAAGAGATTAGGGAGGGGAAAGGGACTGGGGATGGAGAGAGAGGGGGGTGAGGAAGGGTGAGGAAGGGTGAGGGAGAGCGGAGACTGGGAGAGAAGCATGTTATCGTAACTGTCAGCTTTGCGGACTGCGTGCACCGTCACACCTGTTGCGAGCCGTGAGTTGATGGTGGTGAGTCAGACCTCTCTTCACGAGGTGCCGTGGAGAGGAGGAGCTTATGCAGAGGGAGAGTGAGCCTGTGTAAAGGAGCAGGCACGACGCCCGGCGGTTGAGGGGGTGACGCGCTTCTGTGGCTTGGACTTATGTTCGACCATGGGGGATTCCCCTCCCGGTCTCTGACGGGGGCTTGTGGTGGAGTTGAGGTATGTTTGGAAAGATGCCACGATGGCAGTGTGCGGAACTCGGGGAGGATGGGTTACATGGGTTAGACAGTCGGAGTTGGTGTTTCTTGGCTTAGATTATGATTAAAGGGAAAAGGCTGGATTGATAGTGTCGTGCTGTTCGGTGGCCGCAGCCAGATGTCCTCGGAACTGTGATGTTATGTCGGAAAGGAGAGATCACATCAATGTCACAGTCATATTACCGTGGACTAACGTCATCCCCTTCACTCTCCTCACCGCTGAGGTTAAGTAATTATACCACTGAACCTCCCCAGTTGCTCACGCGGAGGACTTTACTTGGGTTACCTTGCCACGAGGGAGCGTCTCCCGTTTTCTGTCCACTGAACCAAGCTCCGATATGGATGAGCTCGACAACCTTCGCCTAACATCCGATGCGGGAACTATGGGAGATGCAGGTCGAGGTCAACAGAATAATCAGCTTGCCTACTGGTGAGAAATAAAAAGACAGTGAGAACAAGAATGAATGGGGTGATGGATAGCCATCCTTTCCAGAGGAGTTAATATAGTATATTGGTCAGCCGACGGTCGTCGAAGAGATACACCGTCAACATATGCAGCCGCCAAGAAGACCAGGAAGACGGAGAGCAACATGAGCGGAACTGCCACGATCGGAGGTGTGACGACGCTGACAGTCTTTCAGCGTAGATTAGATGTCCGGCTTCGTTTCTGTGTATCCCGTCACGGTGAGGAGTAAAGATAAGCAAAACACACACCGCCGTAATACCGTCGAACATGCCCATCACGGTTGAGAGACATAGGGACGCAACGGGTAGTGATTTCTACGAAGCAACAGGACTATCGTCCAAGTTCGATATTAGATATACCGTAGCTTACAATGACAGTGACTTATGCTCCGAAGGAACCAAGCAGCAACATCCCATCTCCCCTATACCAAGCCCGTCAGATCGCACCCACCAGCACCACCACCCGTCCGCCAACCCGGTCCCAGAAGCACCACATCACGCCAGGCACTCACTCCCAACCATTCCACCCGACACGCATATCCCTTCTCCCGTCCCCAGAACCGACGCCATCACCCCCCTTCCCCCTCACCCGAATCCCAGCTCCGTTCAGTGTCTATCCCATCCCGAGTATGAAACCCATCATCCGCGATGTAACCCTCATCACCCTCCCTCCCCCGCAGCAGCTCAGCCCCGACCCCAGCACTCCCACCCCCCCGTTTCCCGAACCCATCTTCGTCCTCATCATCATCCCTCGTGAGATCAATCAAGTTATCCTCCGTCCCACCACCACCACCACCACCACCATCATCATCCCTAGTCTCCGTCTCCGGAACAACCGCCACCACCACCACCTTATCCCGCTCCCGCTCCCCCGCCTGTCCCCTCCTCCTCAACCCCCTAGGCACCCCCCTAATCCCCGCCGCCGCCTCCCTCAGGGCCTCGACTGCTGTGCCGCGGGGACGCTTGGTGGTTTGTGTGTGGTGTGGTTTGACTAGCGATAATTGTCGTGCAGACGACACGGACACGGGAGAAGGCGTGGCGTCGGGGGTCGGCGGCGGGGCTGGTGGGAATGGGAGGTGAGATGTGGTGGGAGCGGGTTGGTGGGGGTGGTGGTGTATGGGTGGGGGAGGAGGATGAGGAGGGGTTGGTTGGTGGTGGGTGGTTCTGTTTGAGTTAGTTAGTGTGGGAGAGAGGAACATGACTGACCGTGGAAGAGAGAAAGTGGGTGAAAAGGGGAAAGGGACAAGGGAAAAGTGGAAAGTGAAGAAAGTGACAAGTAATGCACGAACCTTGTTGTTGTTGTTGTTTGAACATGGTTATGGTTGCTCCACGACTTCTTCCTCCTCAACTGGGCCGGGGGCCGAAGTTCGCCGCGCGCGAGGACGTCGCGGAGGGTGTCCCTTTTTGGCCGGGTGGTGGTGCTGGTGTCGTAGACCATTGTTGATACTGTTGGCACTGGGTGGTGATGATGATGTCTTGGCACTTGGTGTTGTTCGTGATGTCTTGGAAGAGGCGTCTGCTCGGCCACCTCGACAATCTCTTGTATCGCCTGCTCAAACATGTCGGCTACCCTCCGACAGATCGGGGCGACCAGGTGCCGCGGCAGACTGGACGGCGGGGCGGAGGCGTAGAGGTCGTCCAGGTCGGGCTCGCGGTGGGAGGGGGACAGGGTGAAGTATGTCTGGGGCGAGGGGATCCAGACGACGAGCTCGATTGGGCGGTGGGGGGAGGTGGTGGTGAGGAGGGTGGTGAATTGGGAGTGGAGGGATGGCTGTGGTGGGAGAGAGGTCATTTTTGGAAAACTTAGGATGAGATGTGAGACTTGATGGAACGAGCTGAGATAGGATTCGAGACATGTGGATGGGCAGGATGGGATGGATGAGATTGTGAGACGGTTGGGTTGATGGATCATGGCTGGATGTGAGAGATGACGATGACGGCGATGACGGTGAGACTGCTGTGATGGATTGATTGACTATCATTGATGCTGAATGCACAAAGCCGAGTGCAGACTGCAGACTGCAGACGCAGCGTTGAAGGCAGAAGAGTCAAAAGATGCATAATCATCGCTGGTTTGCGCTGTGAAGGTTGCTTAGAGTCCAGGATTCAAGTACGGCGTCACCAGAGTCAAAGAAAAGAGTGAAGGAAAACTGAGGATGCGCATGCTATCAGCTCTGGCTACGGCGAGACACAGCATTTGCAGAGGGGAAAAGAGAAAAGATGGCATCGGGCAGGAACACTGCATTTCTTGTGCTACCGTGCAGCCAATTTGCATGTAATTTAATCTGCATTTAATCTGCTTTTCTGTGGATACTGGATGCCAAATGGCCAGACATAGAAAGAGTCACTTGGCGTCTTTCTCTGCTGAATCAAGTGCTGAATCTCTTACGCAACATGTCTCTCGTCGTCCATTTTGCATTTCTATCTCAACATTGTCTTTGCTTGTGACTCTGAATTGTTACTTTGGGCTACTTTGGCTCTGAGACATCACTATCAGAAGAGCCACATACTCTCGTATTTGCTCGCTTTGGCATCAGACATCATCTCAGCGGCATCTGGAACGTCGACGCCAGCCATTGTTACATTTTTACCCTTAGTAATCCTATCGTGGCCTTGCCGTCGTCTTGCCGTCATCAAACTCGAACCTAAGTAATCCCTGCCGTGGTAGCTTAGAGTCAACTCAGTCAATCATCACCGCTCCATCTGCCCTCCACCAGAACCTGCCGCGATCAAGACAGACACCATGGTAAGTCACCCTCCCCACAGCCACCGCAGCCCTTCCACTGACCACCCGCCACAGCCAGACCAGCCCCCCAACTCAAGGGTGCGCTACCCGACCCTGCCACCGCTCAGCTCCCACACCACCGCAGCCACAAGCGATGAGCACGGCGCAGCAGACACCACCGCCACCGCCGACAACCCGCAGCAGCCGCACCGAGGCCGCCTCGTCGACAGACTACAGAGGACAAGAGGTGGTGCCGCCGCCCTGACGCCGCCGCGCAGTCTCCGCCGACGGTCGCACCCACATCTCGGAGCAGCAGCTGCGGCAGGGCCATCACACGGTGTCGGGGCGGTGGTACAACCTCGGCGTCCGATCCAGCAGCCACGAGAAGCACCGGTATCCGGGACGCACCCTTCGGACGCAACGAGCCACACAGCAACAGCAGCAGCAGCAACGCCTGCACGCGGCGTCACGCCCGAGATACTGGGCCACTGGCCGCGGTGCAGGTCAGCAGATGCAAGTCGTCAGTCTCTGTCTGTCGACCCGTTTTGCGATGTAGACGTGGCAGCGACAGACACACCGGCTGCTGCACCAAACACACCGGTTGCACCGGGACACTGGCCACGCACACCGCCTCAACGCCCAAGTGCGTCACCACCACCACGACCACCATCACCCTCAACCCCTCACCATCAGACCAAACCCAAAAGTCGTCGACGTCGCTGCTGCTGCCTCCCCATCCCCCTCCCCTGCCTCTCTTGTCCCTCCCTCATCCTCCTCCCCCTCCTCTTTTCCACCCTTTCCCTCCTCCTCCTCATTCTCCTCATCCACCTCTCCCATCCCCCCTCCGCCCCACAACCACCCCCTTGCGTCCCCCCAGAACAAGTTAAGCAGCCAACCTGCGCCCCCCCGCTCATCCACAGCCTATCCCTCCCCACCGCCGCCTCGCGGGCGCGGTATATCTCAGGTCTCGCTCAGACCGTCTCCGTCTCTCCATCGCTAAGACAGGCGCTAGTAGGCACAGGGCTGAGGCTCCCAGACGCGGAGATGGGAATGGCAAGAGTCCAAGTCACGATGAGGGGCCTAGAGGGTGTCGAGGAGCTGGTGAGGGGGATGATTGGTACCCTCGAAGGGGTGGAGGGGAATCTGACGCGGGTTGTGGGGGGGCTGGAACAGGAGAGGCAGGGGGTGAGGGAGAGGGGGAGGGGGTTGTTGGGGTTGGGGATAAGGAAAGACGGGAGGGGAATAGGGGGTGCTGGCCCTGGGCAGGGATGGCGGGGGTTGGGGGAGATGGTGCTGCGGTGGGTGGCTGATCCGCTTGGTGCGAGGGGTAGGGAGGTCAGGGCGGAGGTGGAGAGGGCGAAACAGGTGGTAAAGGAGACGGTGCAGGGACGGCGGGAGGTGAGGGAGAGGAAAGGGGAGCTGGTGAGGCGGTTGAGGGGGGAGGTGGAGGCAGTTTGTGGGCGGGTGAGGGGGAAGGGAGGCTTGGGGGAGGTGCATGGGCAGGGGGGGGTTTTCTGGGATATGCCCGCGGAGGTTAGGGAGCTGGTGGCTGCTTGGTGGATGTGGTGCGAGGTTATGGGGGATGTGGTTGGGGAGGTGGGGGATGGGGAGGGGGAGGGGCCGGCTGAGGTGGTGTTGGGGGGATTGGTTGGGCAGTTGGAGGGGTTGGGTGACCGTGAGGGTGCTGGTTGACATGGAGGTGAGAATGGAGTGTGTTGGGGGGGTGGATGGGCTGGACTTGGTTGGATGCGTGTTGAGGTGTGCTGAGGGACGAGGAGAGTTAAAACAGGCTTGATGTCCTGCTGTAACTATGTATCCGTTAGATGGCTTGCCGGAGTTTGAACGAATGTTGAACCCTGACACTTCTGTTCCGTGCTCGTTACTACGCAAACGGTGTAGCAAGGTCACGGTGATGTCTTAGTATGGTTAATTAGTCACTTACAGTAATCCGAAGGCAGTGTTACTTGGGTTAGTAGGACGCCAGAGGTCGACATACTGGTGAAATCACTGGCTATGCAAGTACATACCAGCGATGACCACTCGCTCTTGGATATCCTCCCCGTCTGCGCAGCCCTAAATAATCCGGCGAGACCCTGCTAAGAAGGAAGACGAGGCGCTGATCAAGCACCACGGCAGATATCACGGCTATGTAAGACACTTGCTGACCTGATGGCACACGGAAGGGAGTGTCACACCGGGTTAGACCCAAACTTCATTATCCCGCAGCGATCTGTGCCATCTAAGGACGAAGAGAATATCTTAAGTCTTTTACCCAGACGGACAGACATATGGCAGACCACCAAGGAACCAACACCGGCGGACATCGTCGCAGTGGTGACGACCCGACCGTCCGTCTCCAACCACGCTGGAACCCGTGCCTGGTTATAGTGCACGCATCGCGGCACTACCGAGTCCAGCGACCTCAGTCCACTCATGCCTGACTCCCAATGCATCACACTCCCAACCCCTTGCCAGTTCACGACGGGTGTCGCTGAAAGGGAGGGCGATCTTCTGGGCGTCCGGGTGGTGGAGGCGGTGTCCCGGTCCATGGGGGTTGGTGTGCCTGGACTGTCAGAGGGTTGTGTGGACGGTTCTTTCGGCGTCGAGTCTTTCGTCCGCTCCTCTTTCTCTTTGTCTATCGATGCGCTCGTCCTCCTTCTCTGTGCGGCGCGTGCTTTTGGTACGATAAGTTGCGGCTCATCGTCGTCTTGTGAGGGCGCTGCTGCCGGCGGTTGGTTGCTGTGACGATCGTCGCGAGCTCCTCCGACGCGTGGGCTGGTTGTTGGTGTGGGTGCCGCTGCTGGTTGCGTTGGGGGTGGTGGTGATGGTGATGGCGCGCGCTTTTTGCTTGATGATTTTTGCTTGATGGCTTTGTCCTCGTCGAGGATGTGCTCGTTTTCGGTCGCGCCGGGGCGGTGATAGGGGTTGGGTAGGTTGGACTTTGGGCTGGACGTTGGGAGGCGCTTTGTTTTGTGCGTGGGGAAGAGGATCGGGGACTTGAGAGGTGGATGTGTTTTGCTTTGCGTCGGTGGAAGAGGGGAATGTCTGGGGAGGTTGGATTCTAGACGGAGTGCAGCCTGTGCAGGTGTGGTGACAGGAGGCTTGGCTGCTGCTACCGAGACGTGAGGCTCTTGCCTGGCACGTCGTGACGGCGACTCGGTGGGAAACTGCGGCAGGCTGGGATGGTAGGCACCGCCTATTCGAGTCCAAGCACGCTGGGTTCGTCCAGGAAGGCGCCCACCGGTTGGGGTCAATCCATCAAGGACGGTGTATCTTGTCGATCCTGTCCAACCCGGTCTTTCCAGCACTACCAGGCTATCACTCCGAAGCCAAGGCCGTAGCGACTGGCAAGCGGAGAAAGTGTCTGGATACTGAAGGAGCAGAACGTGGTTGGCTTATATGGACATGCCAAGACGGCATTCGAGGCGCAGACTCGACAGGAAGATGCCAGGAAGGGCTACGGACACTCCTCGAGACTTGGCAGAGACGACGAGGTCGGGCGTGCAGTACGGGGTCCTTGTCAGGCAGGAGCTGGAGGCACAGTTGAAGGCGTCACTGTACGGCTTGCTTGACAGAGCTCGCGAAAGGCAGGACCAAGTCGGTTAGACTGAATATATTTTATGTGATCATAGAATACTGTACGCGGACAGCCTATAGCTGACGGCGTCTTTCTGCCTGGTGACTTCCAGCACAAGCTCCCCGTCAGTGCCTGGAAGTGTGCCTCCATGTTGCGAACGCTAATCTCTGCCTCTTCGAACCCGGCGGCGACGGTGCAGATTCGAAGACAGTGGCCTTCTTGGCTGTCATGTCCATATGAACGCTGACCCAATATTGACCGCAAATCGCATCGAGGACAAGCCAACGCTCCCAACAAGACCACCTGTATGGAAACCACCAGCCGTATCTCAGAACACGGCGTTCTGGTGATGAGGTATGGGAGGATCGAGTGCAGTATGACTGCAAAGGCTTTACTCGGCGGCCAAGGCAGGAGCCTGTTGGAGATGGAGTCAGTATGGCACAGAGTTCAAAAGGTTCGTCCTCTTCGACGTGACTGACATGATGCACCACCCGCGATACCTGCACTGGTTCCTCAGAGTCGGAACACATTACCAGTGCTCTCGATGGGAGGAACAACACAGCGGCCATCCAGCTCCACTCGCCAGGACCAGCTGGTGAGTGAGTCGTCTGCCTCGTGGCCCTTGTGTTGGTCCTCCCATCGAGAAGCGGTCGACACGATGCGACCGCAGCCACCGTTTCAGTCTCTCTTCCGGCAGAGCACATGTATCTTGTGTCTTGTTCAACTTGGTATCGCGGAAGATGCGGACTGTCGGGAAGAGATGGTATTGTGCCATGGGGTCATTGTCTTGGCTTCGGCGGAGAGTTCGAGTCACGCATGGCTGCTATGAAGCAGACAGCCACAGTTGGATAAATCGGGCCGTCTGGATACCACGGTGTAGCTGTCGACGGTGTCTGCGGCCTGTGAGGAGTGTCGCTGGCAAGAACTGACTGACGTAGAAAAGTCGCGATGCTGAAGTCCAGAAGTCCAAGCTGGCAGGCAAAACGTGGCTTCTTCCGAAGAGTAGCAGGTGGGAACCCAGTGGAGCTGCCAAGCTGCCAGCTGCTGAGCTGCCAAGCTAAGCGATGATGATGTCAGCAGGTCGATGACGTTTGCAGAAGTACCCAAGTACCACTGCACGCTTACATCAGCTGCACCCGGCACTACCCTGTCGCACCGCTACAGAGAACTGGCTCTTGTCTGGGCTGGGCTTTCGGATATTTCTGTACACTTGGCGATAATCCATCTGAAGCAAGATACGTACTGCGGTGTTTGTGGCAATCATCTCCAAATTATCTTTACAATATCAGTTCTGCATTTCTATCAACGACACATTCGGACCTGATTAGAACATCTCCAACACGCGTTCCTCAAGGCACCTTCCTTCCATCTTGAATCTCAGACAGTCTTCCAACTCCAGCACCAAACAAACCATCCACAACCACAACCACACTCCGTCAGCACACCACCAACAGTCGTCTCAACCCATATCACAGCACCCCCGAGGTCAAAAGCCTCACCCCCGCCCACAAACATCCTCAAACCTCGCCACCCGCTCACACCCCGTCCCCGCCCCAAACACAGCAGCATACATCTCCGCCTCCTCGGCGCCCAGTATCCAGAACCCGACACCAGCCATGAACCCGAACTCCTCGTCGCTGCTCCCCCACCGCGCGAGGGTCACGTCGTCCTCCGCAGCACACCGCTCCGGACCCCAAAACGCATCAGTGGCCACGGCCTCACCAGCGACTCCATATCTTGGCGTCATTCTGATCGAGGTTGTCCCATCATCATCACCATTTGGGTTAAAGTCAGATGCAGCTGCACCCTGACCCTGACCCTCAGCACTTCCACTCGCCTCCTCCTCCATCGCCTCCTTCATCGCCTCCCCACCCCTAAAACTCCGTCTGATCCCTCCCCCGGATGTAGTAGGGTTAAGCTTAACCACGTCCCTCAAATCAACCACCCCCTCCCCCTCCGCACCCCTCATCTCCTTCCCCCGCCGCAGCAGCGCACACCCAGCCGCGACGGCGGCGTCGGCGCGGCGCCAGACGCGCCCGGTTGTCGGCGACGTGTAGAACGGCGGGTCTGTGTCTGTGGCCGGCTGCGGCTGAGGGGCGGTGGTGCAGTTCTGGACTGCTACTCCGGCGGACGGCTGGGATGCTGGGCAGCATGGGCATGGAGACGACGGACTTGTTGTAAGGACGAGGTGTTGCGTCCAGGCTAGTAGGAGGGATAGCAGGAGGGCGAGACAGAGGAGGTGGAGGAGGCGGAGGAGGAGCTCCAGCCGGTGGTGGTGGGATGGTGTGGCGGCGGCGGTTGGTGAGGCGGCGGCGGGGGCTGCGGCTGGGGGTGGCATTTTTGTTGGTGGTGAGAGATGCCGTGGACGTTGGCTGAGACTGAGATGATGGAGATGGGATGGATAGGGAGGCGCTCCACGATGGAAACGTGTTGGTAATAGTAGTGGAGGTGCGGTTGTATGGGCAGGTAGGTTCTGCTATTGGTATCCCAGTTTAAACTCGTCATCTGCTGGTTGATGTACTGATTCTTGGCATCAAATGGCTTTATGTATGAGGTCCTTGGATAAAGCTTTGAGAGGTGTACCTATAGTGAAAAGGAAATGGACATTGCTTTGCAGAAGGCGTTATGCAGACCAAGTCAAAGACATGCTTGGCTTTGCCGCAATCCACAACGGCAATGTGATGCCTTCTTCGTGGTAAAAGACGATGCTTCCATTGAACATCAAGTAGTTGCTATCGAATGGTGTCAGTTCAAAGTCGTGGATTTTTAACCCTAACTCTCGTCAATTGACCAGCAGCGAACCGCACACCGAGCCCTGCAACGGCATGTGAATGCTTTAACCCGAACACTTTGGAGTCATTACAAATACTTCATCTCCATCTCCATCTGGCAACACCTTGAGCTATGACAATGCAAAGAGGACAGCTATACGCAAGCACCCTGCGACCAGATAATTACGAAAGCTGCACATCTTCTCTTGACAACAATACCAAAGGAGACACAGAAAGACGGCTTGTCACCGCCAAAGCAAGAATCATTTGCCTCCCTCGTTGGGATATTCGCCTCGCTTGAGGAAGTCCAGGTATCAAGCCAGGTGTATAAAGCTAACGTACCCGCTGGCACCAATACTGACCAGATACCACGACCAGAACTCTCCCACACCTACACACACCATCACCATTAGCAACTAGCCACTTCGGCACAGCTACTCCTCTCTATCCAACTTACCAGCCATCACCAAATCCTCAAGTCCACCTCATCTCCAGATCAAACCAAACACCCCAGCCAGCCAACAAAACACCACCACCACCACCCCCTTCACCATCCCTCCACACCCCCTGCCACCTCCAACCCAGCAACTAGCCCCCGCCCCAAAGAAAACAAAAATGGGCCTCATCTTCATCCGCGCCCTCCCAGAAGCCGAGTTCCGCCACCGCGCCGCCCACGGCTTCAAGCCGCCGTACTACGTCCCGCCCGGCACCCACGCAAGCACAGCCGACTGGGCCGAGGCCGAGATACGGCTGCTGAAGGCCGAGGGGCGGGCGCTTAGGGCGCGGCTGGCCGAGGTCGAGGTGCAGCAGAGCGGGACGGGAGGATGGGACGAGGGGAGGTGGTGGCATGGTGGCGAGCGTGTGTTTCCGCGGGATGGACTGTCTGAGGTGACATCTGGTGTGAGGACTTTGCCGGAGGGTGCCACGGTCGAGGATGGGATGGCTGAGATGGGGGTGTCGAGGATGGTGCTGGTCGGGCACGACACTGCGGATGACGCGGAGAAGGAGAAGTTGCTGATGAGGGTTCAACATGCAGAGCATGAGAGGGAGGGCTTGCAGCGGCGGCTCGAGGAAGCACAAGCTGAGCGAGACAACGTCCGGCACCAACTCGTGGAAACCGAGACAGACCGTAGCACTCTCCAACAGCACCTCACCACCGCCGAATCCGACCACACCGCCCTCGACGCCTTGTACCAGCAAGCCCTCTCCAACCAAATGCAGTACCTCTCCCAGCTACGCCATCACCGCGGCACCATCTCCGTCATCGTCCGCATCCGGCCTCCACTGTGCTCCCCACCGGCCGGCTCACCCCAACCGACCCACACCATCACACCCCCGGGCACCCTGCACATCCTCCCCGGCCCCAACTCCCCCGCCCCGCCGGAGTCCTTCACCTTCGACGGCATCATCTCGGGCCCCTCGAGCACCTCCTCCCTCGCCCCGCAAATATCCTCCCTCGCCACCACCACCCTCCAGACACACTGCCGCACCACCGTCTTCGCCTACGGCCGCACCGGCACCGGCAAATCCCACACCCTATCCGAAGTCCTCTCCACGCTCGCCGTCGCCCTCTTCTCCCCGTCCACCACCACCACCACCACCGGGGTGAAAGCCAAAGTATCCCTCGTAGAAATCTACAACGACACCCTCCTCGACCTCCTCGTCGCCCCCAAGAAACGCAGCACCAAGGCCGCCGAGCCTCACCAAGCCGAAGTCAAAGTCAAGACCACGGCCGCGACGGTGGACATGACGCGCTCCCCGGCCGCGACCGAGACCGTCTCCTCGGCCGCGGGGCTGCTCGCGCTGGTGGCGCGTGGGAACGCGCGGCGGGCTGTCGCGGCGACGGAGTGTAATGCTGCTTCGTCGCGGTCGCATTCTGTTCTTACTATCCAGATGTTGCTGTCGGACGACAAGGGCGAGGAGACAAAAAAGAACGGCGGTAAGGGTGCTGGTGCCGGTGGAGGAGGGGGGACGTTTGTAGTGATTGACCTGGCGGGCCACGAGGACGTGGGCAAGTCGGGGGTGGGCGAGAGGGGCGGGAGGGCGTTTGCGGAGGCGAGGGGCATCAACCAGAGCTTGCATCATTTGGGCAAGGTGTTTTCCGAGCTCGGGGGTGCGAGGCAGCCGGGGGCGAAGCAGACGGTTTCGATGACGGCGAGTTTTAGGGCGGATTTGCTGACGAGGGTGTTTGGGTGGGTGTTGGGGTATGGCCCGGAGGAGGGAGGGGGGAGGGGGAGGGGGAGGAGTCGGGTGCTGATGGTTGCTACTGTTGCGCTTGATGATGCGGAGGGGGTTGGGGGGGCGAGGCAGACGCTTGGGTATGCGGCGCAGGTGAGTGGTCTTGTTCCTGGGGTGGTGTGGAGGGTTAGTGAGGGTTGGATGGGATGGTTGGGGGGAGTTGACTAACCGGGAGCTTTTATGCAGGCCGCGAGGGTTCGGTTGGATGGTGTGGATGCCGGGGCTTGAGATGTCGGGTTGGAGATGTCGAGGTGGTGGTTGCGGGGGGGCTGGTTTGTCGAGGTCTGTTCGCGGTGGCCTACGTGTCGGCGTGTCGATCGTGTAACAGTGCCCATCTTAGCCGCTGTCTTGGCTTTGTTTGGGTGCTTGTAGGCAGCATCGTTGCTCTTGCTTGGCAGACATTGGATTGGATATGCGTTGTTGGTGGTTGGTGGTTGGTGGTTGGTTGAAACGGCAATCGAGACTCGGGATGGTTGCGAGTAGGATGATACGACTGGGCTTGAGTATCGAGTTTGAGGGCGAGCAGAGGAGTGGAAAGATTCGAATATGATGGTCGTCCAGTGGAGATTAATCAGAATCTAAGGCGTTTTTGGTCAAGCAATATTCTCTCAAGTCTTGCCGAGGGTCGGTATGATGTGACGTGGCCCAATCATACACCGCTCTCGCTTCCTGGAGGCGGAATCCGGTCAGACGATTATCCGCATCGGTCACGGGTCAGCGAGGTTGGTCGGGTATACATTGTTCCAGTTGTACAATGTAATTGTTCGAGGTGACATGTAGGCACGGTGCTACCCACTGTGTTGATGGTGGGAATCTGCACATTACGCACAGTGGCAGTCAGGTCCGACCACTGTGTGAACAACATCAATCTGGCCACTGCAGCAGACATTTCAATCCAGCCACAACCAAACTCCCACACGTTACTCATTGACTCTACCTTGCTGTGGGACTGAATGTATCCAGAGGTTTGCAACCGTTCAGCATGAACAGATAGAGTTGCCTGTGACCTTGATACTGGACCTCGACCTGGACATCGACCTCACCCTCGTTCACACACATCTCCCCGATCCGCCAGCCACCCCGACTCTCTCGGCGCCTTGTATCCAACGCATCTTACATGACAAGCGCGACAAAGGCGTGACGGAGGCAGACGTCGTAATGGCGGCTATCGCACCACGACCTCTCTACGACGCTGCCCTCTTTCCTCCCGGACACACCCTCGCGCTGAGTGGCTACAATGACGACACGCTATACCTCCTTACTCGAAGCTTCACAGACGACCTGATAACTCTGTTGGGGCGGCGGTGGGTGTTGACGACGCCGTTGAGCCACGGATGGCGCCTCTGGCGCTGAAACAAATGGGCATTGGCGGCGGTTGCATCTGCTTCCACAGCGGCAAGAGCAAGTAACGCGGTGTACAATCTGAGGCAAGCAATGAGATTCAAGACACAACCTAACTGGTATACAAAACACAGACACGACAAGGCCGGCCGCCGGAGACTTCGCTCCGTGCTGGGCATCCTGTGCCCTCCGTTTGCAACGAGGAGAGTTCCGTTCGTCGCACAGCTAATGCCGATGTGCATTCTGGGAGACACGCTCGAGCATCTCAACAATCGAGTAACTTCGTCACTTACCTGGACCAGTCGGACACAGCGCACTCTTCGGGTTCAAAAACGGGTGGGCGATGCCAGGGTTGTGGCAGCGCAGAAGATACAGTGCGGAGGAGGTCAGCTACATTTCTACGACGCCAGTGGACTTGAGATACCCCTGGGGAGGACCACTGCATGTCTTGGAGCGCGCAAGATATCTCCACTGCCGTGGTGCAACTCACTCCTGGCCAGAGAAACTGCAACCCAGCGATGGAGAAGGAGTGATTAGGTAGCCGGTGAACTCCGCATTGGAGGACGGACGACGAGGGTTCTGGGTGCTGGATGACCTGCCTGACCTCCTGCCGACGAAGATCTCGATTGCCTATGATTTGGGGACAGCAGCCTACGCAACAACTGTCCGCGGCTACAACCTAGTCTCGACCTCGGCGGCTGTCTGGATATCGACAACCCAGGCCGGGGACTCTGTGGTCATTCTCTGAGGCATTCTGGATCTTCAGACGGTTAGCAGCAGCAGGAAATTGGTTTGACGTCAACTAGAGCCCTTCGTCAAGCCGATCTACGACATCTTTCTCGAAGTCGATGCCGCACATCGACGACACGAGGACACTGGTGTTCATACGCGAGCGGAAGGATATCGAAGAGGCGGAGGCACCGAAGAATGCTGGTTGTCCGGACGCGGTTGTAGTACCCGTGGACAAGGAGAAGGAGACGGGTGTGACACGACAGCTAAGGCTTTATATCTAACAGAGGTTGTTCCTCTCGCTCAAAACGAGGATTGTCAAAGCTCTCCTCTCCCTAATCTTTGTGTCTAGCGCCGCCGCCGGCAGCTGGGGCAAAGCCGGTATGTCTTATCACCAATTCTTCCTCGCTATGCATCTATTATAGGCTGACACTGTCCTCTGGACAGCCTTCAGTAAATGGCACGAGACAGCGCTGGAGCGATGGCCCTCTGACAACGTTTCCTTCCACACACCTGTTGACCGCAAGGACTCTGAGAACCAGAGTTTCTGGAACAGCTACCCACCGAAAGTCGAGAGCGATCGACCCAGCGGAGTTTGACCTGTTCGTGGGCGTAGAAGTCGCGCTCGCGGACGCGGAATGCATGCTAGGCTAGTGAGCAGCAGTGGCAGGTAGTCCCCGCACAACAGTCACGCAGAGGCGAGGCGGTGGCTTGGCGGTCGCTACATCGTCTCAGGGACCTTTGTCTAGACGCTGTGAGTTCGTACACCTTGCCAGACGTCATGAGCCGATCTAGCTGGGACTGTGGTAGTCGAGATCCCTGTTTCGCGATATTTATGAACCGGCGTTGAGGAACCCCTGGTGTCCCTCTTCAATACTAGTCTAGCAATATCAGCTCTCGAGCAGACATTCATCGTACCTCTCCTCTGTGTTGGTCCAGTGATACCTCCGCTTGACCAAACATCATCATCCTCGGCTCCGCCCCCCGCTCCGAGTCGACAAACCTCTCTTTGACACAACATCCCACTATCGTGAAGAGACGCAGCAAGACTGCTCTTGCTTATCTAATACGAAGCATTGAGGCTGTGCGAATCACCTCGTATTCACCACTCTCTGCAACAGCTCTGCCTTCGGGTACTGTCCTGTTGCATGGGCACTCTCGCCAGCTGGTTGATGACACGTCACAGGGGAGGAGTCATATGGTACAGATGTACTAGCGTCGCCGCCGTCGTCGAGAGTCATACCGGCCACGGTGGCGGTACCGCCAAAGGTGCCTCAATCGAGAGGACAGGAACAATATCTGCCCAAAAGGCAGAAAGGATACAAACTCAGACGCTGAGTGGATTCCCGAAAATTATCTTTTTGACCGGCCTCGGGCCATTTCGATGCAAATACACGACAAAGCTCGGAATACCTCGCGCTCAACACTAACTTCACTCTGACAAACCCGCGGCTCCGGCACCCGCAGAATGTTCGCCAAAGTATGCCCTTCAGCGCTGGCCGTACCAAGTGTCCTTCCGACGGAGCCCTTTCCGTTTGGTCTAGGATAGCCCTATGTACGGTCCACCCGGCGGTCCTTGGAGATATAGCTGCAGTGTAATCACCGTTCAAGTCGGCGTTTCTCCTGTTGAGCGTCGTCACCGTCATGGGCGGCGGCTATCGAGTCATTCCCAAAGGTCGAATATCCGACAACGACGCTGCAGTCAGAGGCCGCTCCCAGATGCTCCAGCGATATCATTGTCATAGAGGACTTTCGACGGGGAAGATCTGAGGTGTCCCAGCACCTGCATCGCTCTCTTGAGCGACAGCCACTGCACATTGGAACAAGTCTTTGGCGCCGTACGCCACTCGTGGTTGCCATGCGCGAGGATAGCAACGGCCTAGAACAGGAGTCCAAGGATGACCAAGTCGAGGATACAGAGCATTGCTCTCCTGAACAACAACGTCTACGCCGCTATTCGTCCCTCAGCGATCATACACCATTGCCGGACGAGGAGCAGTACTACCGAGAAATCCTAGGCGGTCAGTATAAACAGCGTTCAGAATTCTTTATCCAATTCATTGGTTCAATGGCATATAGTCCAAGCGTAGGTTTCGTTGGTGTTCCTCCGATCCGAATCGTCATACGATCATCACGCTGAAATGGAACAATAGGGTGTTCCAGGAAGGGTGAATCCAACAGCGTTGATAGGACGTACGTTAGTTGGACGAATCTCAGCAGAATATCGGTGTAGGTCTTGTCCTCCACTCGGCGGTTATAGTAGGCGAATAACACTTTCTGAAAGCCAGCGCTAAGCCTGTGGATGATGTACGCACGTCCTTGTTGGATTCTGACCACGCAAAGCTGAGTATATGGCGGTCGAGTTTGGCACAGAGCCGCACCCCTCGCGTTGCTACCTGATGGATTAGCTGGCCCATTTCGGACATCGCAGTCAGGATACCGCCAGTCGGCCTGTCGAAGGTCCGCTCCCATTCGGAATCGGTGACTCCTGCGGTCTGCATAATGAGCTGTCTCACGGAGGAGCTCGTCTGTGCGTCCTTCGCTGCCATCACACGGCTTCCCAAACGCAAGCCGTCGAATGGCATGGACTGTCTCCCATGCTTGTCAACCGACCATGTCTCAGTCAGATATGGCAACAAGTCTCTGTCGAGCCGAAGCCACTGTCTGCGACTAAAATGATATGTTGCTGACGCCGTATCTGAACGTATGCCTGCAGTATAGGCGCGAGAAAATGCTCGAATGAGTGGTGTCCGCCGCCGCGCCCTCTTGTTCACTGGAGTGTTATCGGTGTGTACGGCAACGCATTGGCAATCTCCTATATTGCCTCCAGCGACCCTGGGTTCAGTGAGAGATACTCCAGTTGCACGTCTTCGGCATAGGCTATGATCAAGTGTCGGCACGCCATCACCGATAGTAAAGCCATATACAGGGATTTTGCTCAACCCGTCGCAAGTGCCGGATGGTCTGAATGACCTATGGTGAAGATTTCGTGTTGGCATGGACAACGTTGCAGGTATTGCCTCGCCCCGGCGCGATACCTCGAGCCATCTGCCACAGAGATTCGGGAAGGTCATTGGCAATGTCATACCCGCCTGTGGCGAATTCGATATGGTTAGCCGGTATTCATGGTTGCGATCACAAACTCGAAAGATGATGTCGTAGGTATCACGCCGGCATCCATAAAGGGGGCCAAGGAACCTCCTGATGTCGGCGTTGACCATCTCCTTTCCTTCTGCCGCATGGCCGAGCAGGGTAGGCGGATACTGGCGGGCACACGCCAGAGCAACTGGAAGATTGTATGTTTTGTAGTGCAGAGTGGTTCGGCCTGGTATCATATCAGGGTGTTTGGCTAGCTTGTCCTCGAGTAAGCTCGCGCAGACTACTCGCACACCTAGCCCTCCCTCATCCGCGGAATCAAGGAACCGACACCCGGCCTGGCCCAAAGCCCAAGACATGCGTGGCGTCTGGAGAGTGCATAGCTTTAGGCCAGTTTCGTGAGTGACGAGACGGATCAGATGCGGTACGAGATCAGGGTTTCTGGGCAGCAGACTAAAGTCGTAGCCATCTTTCGACGAAAAGACTGGAAACCGCAAGTCGCCCGCTGGTAGAATAAACGTACTGCGGTCTGCGGAGACGAAATCCGCGATTCTAGCCAAAGACGAGCTGTGAAATGGCACTGTGACTGGAAAATGTCGATATGGTAGGTTGTGTTTCTTTTGATGAAGTCTTAACCGTGGTATGTTAGGCTGACATCGTATCGAAGACGTGGGACAATCCGACAAGTACGTGCGGTGACCCAGTAACAACGATATTTTGCACGTCGTGTATGAGAGATATCTCGAGTCGTAGTATCCTGTTAAACTCCGCGATGATGTCTCCTATCACCGATTCGCTAGCACCGCGAACGAGCATCATTGTTGATGTCATCGGCACCCCGACTTCGAATGGATGTAGAGAAAGGCCTGCCGCATCCTGGGCTCCGACCCCAATGGAAAGGAGCTAGGTTGGGGCGTTGTTTTCCAGTTGATAGACAGTCTCCCCGTATATGGCCAATGCAACCACCGCAGCTGTAATGAGACCTCGAAAATGATCAGTAATATCTGCCAGCAGACGATACATGTGTCCAGGCTCTTGCTATCCCGCCAGGATGGAGTTGTCCTTGTAGTTCACGAGCGGAAGCAGCCTAACCAAGGGGGGGATGATCGGAGCTACCACCAGGTACGCATCAGGAAGCTGGAGATCAGGATCCGTGAGCCAGCCCAACAAATCGAAACCTGTTGGGAAATGTCCGGAGTAGTCGTCTGCTGCCGAGATCTGCTTTATCTAAGCAGCCACCCTAGACAAAATCAGCAACGATATGTTCGTACGTATGGAATGCTTGGCGAAGCTCGTCAAAATGAGAAAATATGCCACGCCATTGCCTTGTCTGGGAAATACGGCATATGCTTTGAAACCGCCCATGTCGAAGTTCCGCTGGAAGCCGAGACGGATCGAAGGGATTACAAGAACGGTTCCGGATATGATGATGCGCAAGAGCGAATATACGCTCGCAGGATAGTCGTTTTCTCCGTATGCTGAAATCTTCCAAGCCTGGACATGACGAAGTATACAGCGTGCCCATCAAATGCTTTGAGCAATGTTACACAGGCAAGTTCAATGAGGTCCTTGAACCACCGCCGTTTCGTGTTGTGCGCAGAGGAACTCGAGGAATAGGGCGGGGCAAAGTTGGGATGGTTGCCACAGCCGTTCCGTCCGGCTTCTTTGTCGGCGATGTCTTTCAGGTGCTTGGCCTCGACGTGTAGATATGCTGGGACTGAATGCCACGGCGGAACATGTTCTGTGTCTCATCTATAGCTTCGAGCAAGAGAGTGTAGCATTCCAACCGAGAGCTGCAGCAGCTGGTGACAGGATGGAGATGCTCGGGATGCTGGACATGCTGTCTGGCTTGCTTGTGCGTGCAACTTGCGTGATTGTACTCAGCAGTGAACATGATCTCGTTCTGCTGTGCTGGCAGATTGTCCACAACAAGTCACAGTGGGCAGGAGTGATAAGGAAGAATCATGACTCGGAATGTTTCTTGCTTGAATATGCCTAGGATCTTTTCGCTTGAAATTGTGTTTGCCTCACCAAACCTGACCTCGGTGCGCGATTCCAGAACAAGAAGCAGTAGGATGACGGGCAACGTGGCTGTGGAGAGTATGCTGACGGTCGATGGCTAGCCCATCAACCACGTGGTTCGTGTCCTAGCCATATTGGAACCAAATATCAAGAGGACGAAGAGACCGAGTAATTGCGGCAGACGGGATAGTCGAAGGAGTCTTCAAGGCGGCTAACCCGATCCAGAGTATAAGCCATGCCAGCTGAAGAGCTGCATAGATTATCCATACTGCCCACAGTATGTCGGTGTGTTCTGGGTTTTTGGTTTGCGAAGGACAGATAGTGCGTACTCCCTTGAGCAGATACAACGATCCCGCTGTGATATTTCTCGACTTTCAGATAGGTTTCCGAGACGGATCGGCAGTAGCAACAGAAGCAGGGCCAACGGCACGAGCTTCAGAATACTCTCCTCAAGGAGCAACGTAAAGTTAAAAGCTCTGTGATGGAGATCAACAGCCGGACCTAATGTTCTGTCAATGTTCCGAGTTTGCTGAGCAGCAGATGGCTGGACGATAACTGGAGCGCCAATATCTTTTAAGAGTGCCAGAGCTGCATGTTAAAAGGGATGTCAATAGTAAATGGACGTTGCTGGATGTACTGCATCGTGCCACTGGTGTTCCGAGGTATGCTCTGTGTCTGCTTCCAACCTCACGGAACAGTGTACGTACCACTTGGTACCCATTTTGGACATGACTCTTTGTCATTGGAACAAGCTCAAAGGAATCCTTGTCTCTTGTCATATGTTTGCTGTTGCAATCCTCTCCACAGCCGCTATTATAATATCTGAGAAACCTGCCGATAGGCACTCGCCTCTGATCCAACTCATAACCATCATCGCGACCAGAACGGACTCGTCGACATTCCAAGCATGGGGCATCTGTCGATCCTACACCATTTGACTGCCATTATCAGGAACTACCGTATGGATCAGCCGGCGGGAATGCTTGAGATTGTCGGCGGCTACGCCTGCTCTGGTTGCAGCTATCACAAAGGCACAGCTCGTGATAGGTCGCAGCTCTCGCGAGGAGAACAGACGATTGAAGATGTGGTGAGTCGTAGACAATGATCCTTGGCCCTGGCAGCAATGCTGCCATTCAGCTGCCGGCTTTGGATGAAACTACTACCGCGTTACACCAAAGAAACAAATGGAGGCAGAAGTGATGAGATCAGCATTGGGGCAAAAAGGAATAAACCCCGAAACAGTCAAGGACCGAAGACGGCTAGGATACCTCTACTGGGAAGTTGTGCCATGCTGTGAATTGCCTTCAAGGACCTTGGTTTGCCGAAAGCTGAGGCGTGTTCAGAATTTGCAAACGTAGCCCTAGAATCACGTGACCCCAGGCGGAGTCGATACTCCGCTCCGCTTACCAAATCATTTCACTGCGGACTCGTGTCTTTTTGGTCCAATCAACCATCACCGCTCCGTTCCCTCAAACGATGACAACGAAGGCAGATTATAGCGCTTCAATCACCGCCCCTTTCAGACATAGGCGCTAACCATTACTAATTCACACTCTTTTCACGGGTTAATTCGCCTGGCCCGCTTAATTTTAACGTTTAATGAAGGCACCTATCCCTCATCCTAGGTCTTCAAGAGAAGGTTTGGTGGGTTTTAACGTCAAGCAGCGAAGTGTCAGAGCCGCGCCGGTGGTGGTGCCAATGCGGCACTGCCTGTGGGGCAGAGAGACGGATATCTGCCTGCCTCTGTGGTTCCACCAATCGCCACATCATCTCATTGTGAAGGATATGTGCCGTGTTCGCTATGCGGCTCGCGAGATTCCAAGTCTAAGCCGGCGATTTAGATACATGGCAGCGAATGTGATACCCGTTCATACTGCAGATTCGACCATACCATTCTGTCCAGCAAGGCCATCCCGACCGTCACCCAACGCCAAAATGGGCACCTTCAAGACCACGATGATGAGAATGCAAATTAATGGAATCCGGGAGAAGAGGCAGGGTTCCCATGTGGTAGGATTCTCTGCCGAGCAGCAGAAAATCAAGAGACTAAACGTGAGACAGAATATTTACGTTTCTTTGCAGTCGTAACTGGTCGATTTCGACCGGCTCCCGAGTCTATCCGTCTTCAGAGATTGGTCGAGCAGCTAGAGACCGTCCTCGAACGGCTACACGGGAGATCCGCCGAGACGGCCATCAAGCACGCCAGCAGTATCACACACTACGACATCAGAGACATCAGCCGCTGGAACGACGCCTCTCGGAAATCCTACGTCGTTGACTCCATCTTGGGTGTTTTCGGACAGCGAGTGGCGCAAGCTCTAGATGCCTACGCCGGCAATGGATGGGACGGCACCCGACATACGCTCGGCTCGAAAACGAGTCCAACTACACTGCAAACCATGTCCACCTCTCGGGCGTGACAGCTCAGGGTCAGTCCCATGGTGTTTGAAAGGTCCCCCTGGTTCACCGGAATCGGTCCTGTCTGTGCTTCCTCCTGACTCGCAGTAGCCCGAAGGTCATCAAGGATGCCGGATGTCGCTTGGTGGTGACTAATGAGCCTGGATCCGAGTCTGAGTATCCCAACATAACGGTGTTCCAGGCCAGCGACGCGTCCTACGTTGACGGAGTCTCTCAGCATCGAGTCACCTGTTACAACAACAGCTGACGTAACGTACTTCTACACGTCTGGCACGACCGGCCAGCCCGAGGCATTATGGAGCACGGTGCTTTCGTCGCCTCTGCTTTGAAGCGTGCAGCGGCCTTCGGTCGCCACGACATATTGCCCGTGCTTCAAGGTACGACGCTCGCCTTTGACGGTTCGATGACATGTTGACGACGCTGATGGCGGGTGGCTGTGTATTCGTTTCTACAAGAGAGGGGTGCGAACACTCGATCCGGACCAGGTGCCCTCGCCGAAAACATTTTTTCTGGGAGGCGAGCCGATGAACCGGAGTGTTCTGCAGACCTGGGCAGGGGCAGTCTCCTTGTTCAATGCATACTGTCCGACTGTGCTGCATCAAGAGCACGGTCAACGCACCACGGCGCCGAGGCGGCCCCACTCAACATCGGCCGCCCCGTCGGCTGTTCGGCCTTGAGAACCCGCGACGACGACCCCAAGACGTTGGCAGCCGTCTGGAAACTGAGCGAACTCCTGGTCCACGGCCCGATCTCGCAGGGGGCCATCTCAACCGGCCGGAAGATATATCCCGGGTCTTCTGGCAGAATCTCCACGGGGCAGGGCAGTTCGGCTTGGACAGCGACTCCCGGTTCTACCGCACTGGCGGCCTGGGTCGGCTGAACCCAGACGGTTCGACCCGCTTCATGCGCAGGAAGGACTGCCAGGTGAAAGTCTACGGTCGGAGGATCAGACTGGGTGAGATCGACTATCATCTCCGCGACACCCTCCCAACCGGCGTCAAGGTTGTCGCCGGCGTTGCTACCTCTGAAGACCGCGACTCCTCGTCTCTGTGGTTTTCATGCAGATGATGAGAACAAGGCGGAGCATAGACGGGCTGGTTCGCTCACGCTCGTCGAGAATCAGGTCCATGTCCAGGTCCATACCCTGAGAGCCCTGGCGGTCGAGCAACTATCGCAGAACGCTGCAGAGCTTCAAGGGAGGAAAACCAGGTGCGTATCTATTCTCATGAACGGCCAAGTCGTTTCTAACCAAGTGTCAACACAGGTCCGCCACAGTTCCGAAAAGACCAGCCCCCGGCCGACGGCGACAAACACTCACGACACCAAGAGCCTGGCCCATGAACGCATGACTGCCCAAGAACGAAGCAGAGTCGTTTGTTCGCAAACGAGAGGCCACGGTGGATCCCCAGTTGTGGCAACTCGGACGCCTCATCAGCGCACCGGGCAGCAACAGCCGCCGACGCGCTCTGCCCTCTGTCATGGTTCCCTGGTGTCCCTACCAGTACAGAGCCTTTTGTTCACAAGGGGAGACGGCCCGACGGAGCATGTGCCGACAAACCTCACAAATATATCTGTATGACGAGGTGACAACGTTCAGCAGCCCTGAGAGAGAAGCAGAAGCCCATGACTGCTCGGAGTGGTCCGAATCCGCCACAGTGCTCCACCAGCGCTAGTCATTGGCGTGAACTTGCTCAGACAAGTCAGTGGAGTATCGGATAACTTCTTCGACCTCGACGGCGACTCGCCCGTTGACATCCAGCTGGCGGCCTTTTGTCAGACGCACCATGTGTTGCTCACCATCGACGACATTGTTCGGCATCCGACAATTCTCTCCCAGGTGGAAAGCGTTAGAGCTGGCCTCCAACGGGTGCTGCTTGCCACCTGGGAGTCATCCGGTCACAATGCCTGGCTCCCGAGCCACGTCGACGACGGTGATCCCCTTCAGGAAGAGGTCGCCGGTACGTGCCATGTCAGGAGCGATGCGGCCGAGGACATTTACCCAGCAAGTGCTGTGCAGGAGTCTCTGATGGCCTTGTCCATGGACAAGAGTCCGACCATGTCGCAAATCGTCTTCCGCACACCGGACGATATCGACAAGGATTCATTACGGATCGTATGGCAGCGCGCGGTTGGCAACACTACCATTTTCCGGACCAGGATCGACCATTTGCCAGATGTTGTGTGTAGGACGCGGTACCCTCCGGGTTTCGTTAAAGGAAGAAGAGGCAATCGAGTGGACAGAGACAAGCCATGCGACGCTAGCGGAGTTTCTGAGAGCGAGAACGAGATACTGATGGGCCTGGGGAGTCGCCTCCATCGATTGACGATGGTGAACTGTGCAGCGGGGCGTTTTCTGGTGTGGACTTGTCATCACGCCTGCCACGACGGCCGCACCGACGGCACCGTTGGCCAGATTGTACCGCAAGTTGAAGGATTCGATCTTGATGGGCTGACACCTCATCCATTGGTCCTCCTTCGGCGTTATTTCCACTTCCAGGTAGACTCGAGTCAGTAGGACTGCAAGCTTACAGGGAAAGCAAACTCGCCGATGCTCCGATATCAGTATTCCCTCCGCAGGACGATACAGACCATCACCCACAGACAGATGCCTCGCACCATCAATCCTTCACCCTACCTACTTGCCATGTTGGTGTCTCGCCGGCTTTCAACTTTTCTACTGCCACGGATGTCCGCTCCGTATGGGCGGGCGTTGCTCGTCTCGCGTCATGAAGGGTCGAACGATGCCACCTTTGGCACCATTGTCGGAGGAGATGGGAGCAGATACCATCATCAGGCCAGCTAACAACACGATCCTAGTCAACGTTCGCGTGCTAGACGACGGTACGGTGCAATCGTTCCTCTCACAAGTCAGGGCGCAGTTTGAACCGTCGCCCTTCCACCTTGACTGACTGGCACAGCTGAAGGATCTGTCCGCTGAGGTCCGTAACATTACGAATCTCTGCAGTCTTTTCGTTCTGCCACGTGCTCCCAACGAGAGAACATGGGTTCCCGGCTTGGAGAGGATTACTGACTCGCCGCACAATGACTTCAGATACCTGCTTGTGGTGGAATGCATCTTGGAGACAGCCGAGAAGCTGACCGTCGCCTTCGTTTGAGACACGAACGTGATTGATGCGGCCTAGGTCTATCGCCTGGCCGTTCAATTCGAGAACATTGTGCATCTCCTCCTTCCTCTGCAGTGCCACTGCAGCCGTGCTTATTGGCAATATTGACATCCTCATTCCTTCGGACATGGCACTGGGTTGACAGCCGCGAGGCAGTCCCAAAGTCCAGCAAGGGTCGTGGGGGTGCTGTCACCGTGGACGATGATGCGGCACCAGCACGCGGAAAGAGAGGACGGAAAGCCGGTAGGAAATTGATCTGGGCCTCTCAGAGGAAGTACAATCCGGCTGATCCGAGGATCATTACTCTCGATTCCCTTGGAGCCAGCCATTCGCCCGTGTACAGCCACCTCAAGCAGTACCTCATTGCGGAGTTCAGAGACAAGCAAAACAAAGACATTGATTACGAGAAGGAGAAGCCAACAATCAGACATGTCACAGATCCAGGATAGGTAGGTCGGTGATGTGCCCCGACTACTCTCCTCGTGCCTTGGTCACGGTGTCCGTACGGGAGCGGGCCGATGCTCCCGCTGTTCATTCTTGGCATTGTCTCATCACCTATCGAGCGCTTGGCGATTTGTCATCTCGGTTGGCTTAACACCTGCAGGGATCTGATGTGCGTCCTGGACATCGCGTACTGCACCGAGGCGAGAGTCTGCCTGTGCCGTCATTGCCAAGTTGACTATTCTAAGGTGCGGTGTAACATGCGTCCCTCTTGGGACATCTTGTTCGCGAGCTCGCTGTGGGGCTGTGGTGTAACGGGAGACAGCATTGTGCTCGCATTGCTTAGATGCCTAACACCGTGGCTAGTCTGATATCTGATCCGGCCGAGCTTACGACGTCGTTTATCCAGGTCCTTCTTAGCGATATGCAGGCTAGCGACGATGCTGCTTGGCACTCCGACACCGCCTTCATCCTGCATACAAGCGGGAGCACTGGAGCTCCCAAAGGTGTCCCGTTGTCGTACGGCGAACTGGTGACGAACCTAGCTTCGATTGCCCAGCACATGCGGTACTCGCCCCAAACCTAAGGCCACTTGTTTTCAGACTTTGTATTCGACCTCTCTCTCAACGACATGGTCGGCGTACTGCTACTCAGCGGGCATGTCTGCATGCCTCGGAGTAGGAGAGGATAGAGGATATTGTTGAGGCTATGAACAGATACATCATACGAAGTCAATGTGGCCATATTGATGTCTTCAGTGCCCAAGAGTCTGCGGCTATCCGACATCCCAATTGTACGATCACTGATGACCGGGGGTGAGATCCTCTCGGCCGATATTATTGAACCCCGGGATGGCTTTGTGGATATGATTCACGCGTACGGCGTATTCGAGAGCGGAATCAGGTCTCAAACACAGCACTGCTAAATACCGACAGGGACACGCGAGGGATCGGACGCGAGATCAACTGCTTGACTTGGATAACGGATGCCGACCATCCGGCACGTCTCCCTGGATGATACAGACAGGTTGTGGGTACCCGAACCAATCCATGGGTACTGAGACAATCTGTGGCTAACCCACGGGTACCCAGGCATAACCCACGGGTATCAGACAACCCACGGGTACCCAGACAGCCCATGGGTACCCAGACAACCCGTAGGCATCCAGAGATCCCCATCGTTGTCAGTGGCCATCCGGGGTCCGATGATGTCGTCTTCATGACCATGGTTTCTGGAAGAAATGCTCCTCTTCCGTTTATCGACACAATCGTTGGACCAACAATCGCGAAGGCTCCTGTTCGCATCCGTGTGAATGACTGTAATAATACCATTGCTCCATTTCCCCACGCATACCGGATGCCGCCACTGAGGCCACGTCGTCGAGCAGATTGGCCTTCAGTCTATTTCGCAAAAGGAGCACAGAGTGTGAAGCGGCGTGCAATTCACAGAATCTGCTGGTGTTCCAGCCCGGCAGGATGTCGCGGCCTGTCGTCGGTCTAGAAGTGCTTGGGAAGCTGCTTGACGATTCAACTGGCTTCTCGACCATCTCCTTCACTCACGAGTGCTCGATGCGTGCAGACAAGTATTTCGCACTCGCCTTGACCTTCGACTCGGGCATCATGAGTCAGGATCAAGTTTCGCCGGACCCTAGGACAGTTTGAGCATGTCATACTCCAGCTGTGCTACGACGCCAACCTCGACTTCCGTGATATCAATCCCACAAGCCCCTCCGATTTGGCCGACATCGCTTCATGGAACGCCATAATGCCCAGCCCTGAAGAAATACTGCATCCACCACGAACTGGAGCGTCTGGCAGCACTACCACCGGATACAGAAGCGATATGCTCCTGGGACGAGCGTCTCAACGTCAGGGAAGTAGGCCTGCTTATCGAACGTTTCGCAGCGCGTTTACAGCATCAGGGGATGCCCCTCGAAAGGCTGGTTCCAGTCTGTTTTGACAAGTCGAGCTGGGCTGTTGTTGCAGGCTGGCCATCTCGAAGGAACAAGCAGCATCTGTCGCGACCAACCCGAAGTACCCAGAAGTACGTCGCAACGCCATTCTCTCGTCCGTATCTGCATCAGTTGTCGCCACCACCTTGACCTACGCTCCGTCATTGGGCGCAAAGGCTGCGGCTGGACACGAAACCATCGTTTTAGACGAGACCATAATGACTGGAATTGCGTCACTGCCTTTGCTCAAACCGGTGACGCTGCCTGGAAACGCTTGTTTCGTTGTCTTGCCTAGTGGCAGTACGGGCATACCGGAAGCCATCATCATGGAACATCGCGGAATCCGCACAGGAGCCTACTACACCGGCAACCTGGTCAGGTTTGTCCCGGACCTCACATCTTTCAGTGCGCCGCCTACACATTTTATCTGAGCTTTGGGCACACCCACCATCCTCTCCGAGGCGGCTAATTCGATCGAATAAACAACTTGGCCGTCACCATCCGCAGACGACGAGTCAATGCTGCCTTTTTGACGCCCACGGTAGCTTGTTCCATCATTCCTCAGGATCTCGGTTGTCAAAGCCATCCTTTCGACCGCTCAACGGCCAGGAACGCTACCTGCAAAAGCTCTGGGTGCGTGTGCTGAAACTAAACCCCGAGACTGACAATGACAACGTCAGTCTTAACGACAACTTCTTCCACGTGGTGGCGACTCCATCCGAAGCCATGACCCTCGTGACTGCGCAAGGAGTGAGGGCCTCCACCTCACATTGGCCGAGATCTTCAGTCATTCCGAACTGGAAACATTGGAGGTAACGCCTGTCGTATTGGAACCATAGCCATGATGCCGCTTGATGCTGTGGACAGTTTCCTGGGCCAGAGCGAGGCATCAGTTGCCTGCCAGGTCGACCAATCCACCAACACGGACCTCTGTCCGGCTACGGCACTACAATAGAGTCTGATGATTCTCTCGATCAATAATGCTGGTGCCTATGTATAAGGTTAGTGTTTCTCGAATCGTGGATTTACCATCCCATAGGATGCTGCAGGTGGCGGTCTCGTAATAAGTGGACTGTTACTCTTGGATGGGCATGATATGGATTTATGCTGCGGAGAGGAACGGTGCGGCCGGCTCGAGGAATATGATTCCGATACTCTAGAAGCGCGTCCCCAGACCGTACGAGCCCTTTCTCTTTAGGTTCGGACAACGCCTGGCAGAGTCAACCATTGTGCAAGAAAGCGACGGGGCAGCTTTCTTCGTTCTCACCCTATATCACGCCATCTAAGACGCCTGGTATCTCCAGCGTCTTTTGACAGCCACCGAGTAAACCTACCTAGGTTCAGACAAGACTGTCTGTCCATTGCTCTTTCAACGTCTTCGTTCATCATGTTTCAGACATTAAGCTAAGAATCCGTCGACGTTCTGGCGCTCTTACCTTGCGAATACCCCGAGGGGCTTATTCCTCACCCAACATCTCGTATCCTTCGGGCCCATCGCAAACCCATTCGTCTGGCAGAAGATCATAAAGGTTTCCCAAGACAGTCGCGCGGCGGTGCGCAGCGGAATCGTACTCGTCTTCCAGAACATCCAGGGTCCGCGCACGGAAGGCTAAGGCCCATTACAGTTTCTCGACCTCAACAACATCCATCAGCGTCCGGACGAACCGCCGAGTATCCCGGTGACCATGCGACGTATGTGCTGTTCACCTCTGGTCTGACCGACACCCCGAAGGGATCCCCGAAGGGCATCGTTCTTGAGCATCGAGCCATCTCAACGAGCGTCTTCTGCTTTGCTCCTCACTTGGGCTTTTGCCCTCATACCCGGGTGCTGCATGTCGCGCCTTATGTGCTTGACCTCTCAGTCGGCGAGACATTTGGTAGTATCACATACGGAAGCTGTGTCTGCATTGCACCCGAGACGTAGCTGATGAACGACCCCGGCTCGAATATCTGTGACATGAAGGTCGATTTCGCTGTCCTAACGCCGAAACTTGCCGAAACCAGCACTTCTTCCGACGTCCCCTACCTGAAGACGCTAATTATTGGAGGCGAACCGGCTCGCAAGAATATTGTAGAGATGTGGAGTGAATGTATACGACTGTTCAATCGATGACCTACCGAAGCAAGTGCTCACCTTCCAGACGCAGACTCACCGTCAAACTCGATCGGATCCACGGTCGGGTGTCGAAGCTGGATTGTTCCAATATCCATGTGCTCTCCTCGGTCGGCTTGATAGGTGAACTTGTCTCGAGGGCAACAACCTGGCGCGTGGTAATCTAGAAGCCGCGTCTGTCTAGAATGATGCCTTCCTGATAACCCCGGCATCCTGTCGTCATGTTCTACCCACAGGAATCAACATGCGAGTATACAGAAACGGTGACCTGGTACGATACCATGCGAATGGCATCATACAATTTGCTCGCCGCAAAAACAACCAGATCAAGTTCCATAGTCGCCGTGTGTAATTGGGCGAGATCCAGCAACGTGGCAGCATAGCCATGCCCGGAACTACCCACCTCACAGCGGAGGTGGCAGACACCGGCGGAGATAAGCATTAGGTATCGGCGCTGTTCTTCCGCTCAGAGGCCCCGGGTACGTAAAATGACCAAGAGCAACTTCTGGCCGATGGACGGGTCACTTCGAAGCCGAGTGTACGAGGTCAAGCTGAGCCTTTACGAGTCTTTTCAAGCTCACATGATACCGATTGAATATCGCTCCCACTCTTATTATAGCACAGCATAGTCGGTGGCAAGGTTAAGAACCGTCTTCTATGTGGCATGGTGTCGAGGTTATCGCCCGAGATAGTCGCTCGTTATTCTCTGTACTTGACCGAGTCGTCGTTCCCGTTCATATCCTAAGAGAGCAGCCTACATAGATATAGGCAAGGACCTTGAACATGGACGAAGACGATATTGGCTGCCTAATATAGTGGGAACTCTATTATCGCTCGACTCCCAGGATACTTCATCATCCACTACTCACACTTACCACCATTACCTCCCCCGAGCCAGAGGATCCTGGCTTGTCCTCTTCACCTCAGCTGCAACTGAAAACCCAACGGGATAGTGATCAGTCACGCAGCGTTCTGTAGCAGTGTCATCGGCCATTCGTCAACACTGCGGCTCTCGACGGGCACTGTTTCTCGCATCCTCCAGTCCACGGTCTATACGTCCGACGTCAGCATTGGCGAAATGTTTACCTCTCTCGCGATGGGATCCTATGTTTGTGTACCCTCCGATAACGATCGCATGAACAACCTTGCCGGCTCGATAGCTGATCAGGGCGTCAACTGGGCCTTCCTGACGCCCATTGTAGCAGCGTTGCTGACACTACAGGAAGCACCCAGGCTACGAACCTTGCTATTTGCAGTATCGACACTCTCCCAATACGAACTATTATCTTCCCAGCTCTATACCGCCACTCGAAACTTAACTTGACCATGGCCTCTTTGATACATATGCGGCTCTGTCCCTCGCCGTGGTACGCGTGACCAGTTCGTGCTCGGCAGATTTTGAGCTCACTTTGCTCGGCCACAATGTACCCACACCGGGGTATAAAACGCATGGTCGGCACCACTGCGACATCCACACCGTCTCCAGATTGATAAAGACCGCCGACAAGGACGCGGGACCCGGGGACCTGTCACAGGAGCCAGCCACTTAAATGTGAACTCGCCTAAGTTCCAACGGTCAGTAAACAGCATATCCGCACAGGATCATACCGGCATGTCGATAATCCGGGCCCTGGGTCTCGAGACGTGGAACAGACACATCGGCGGCGCTGCTGGTTGCAGTGTATCCCTCCAACCATGGCAGAAATAAGCCGTGGGGAGCGATATAGGCTGGTCCGTCGGGAAATGCGGTTGACAGGCCGGCCAGCGCTCTTCTGCGTTTTACATGGACGTGTCGGGGGTCGGTGGCGATGGGGCTCGAGGTCAACTTGTTGTTCGACAGAAGGGTCGTAGATGTGGAGGTGGTGGCGCGCAGTCTGGTCTGTCTGTTTGAGTTTGCCGTGGTGGAGATTGTGCGTCTCGTTTCGATGGTGGACTGGACTGGACACTTGTTTGGGCGATTTGGGTTGGAAGGCTGCTACCTTTGATGGGATCGGGATGGAGGAGTATAAGGGTTGACTAGGATCCTTGAGTGTCACTGGATATCCGCCTTGTTGTAAGCTGGAGTATGGATCATGTCCAACTTTGTCCGACCTGGCACATCTTGGAGATTTAGGGGCGGGGGGTAGACTTGATCGATAGGGGATACGGCAGGGCGAAAATGATAAGGACGAGAACGAGGATATCGTCGAAGATGGGCCGCGAGTAGGGAGAAGTGGACAGTGAACCGTGGCGCCTAGACGGACGGAAAACTAGACCGAGGTGGTATTTACTCGGTCACTCCGTCCGGTTTGTGTCGAAGAAACGGGCTGCCATCGACAGCCACCGCTTAAGACTGACAAGCCTATCTTGGCAGCTTCACTAGGAGAAACTCCGAAGCCCGCCGGAAGGGCTTTGTGAATGTGATACTTCGAACTTGGCAGTGATGCTGATCTGACAGAAGTACATGCCAGACATGGTCGTTAGACAGCATCAGTTTGTATTCACTCGCCTGGCAAGGAACGAGCGATATCCGGCTATCTCGGATTACCTGGTCACTGGAGTACTACTGTCTCCGTGTAAACGTAGATACTGAGCCTACTGCAGCTACGGCTGTGTCTCGATCGAAGGGTCTCGTCAGCGTAGGATGAGCAGGACGCAAGAGTGCCAAGAGTTGTAGGTAGTAGGCAAACGGTGACACCCAGGTTGTCGGGGCAAGAAGTTATTAGCAGGCAGAACGGCTCACCCGAACTCAGGCCAAGCTAGTGCCTGGACATCGTTGTCAGGCCTGCCTTTCCGACGGTGGTTGTACCCCAGGGAAGACCATGCTAAGCCCGGCCGGGGTGTGTCGAAGCCCACCGATCACAGGGTAGTAGTGGTGCGAGGAAGTTCCTGCTTTTTGCTCCATCACTCCATGGTCTCAGTCATGATATCTGCGCCTGGTATTAGGGAAGGGAGACTCACCCGGTAGAGCAATATAAGTGATCTCAAAGCTAAAAGACATATTCTACTGAGTAGACGTGGCTGACAAGTTCGCGTGTATCGTGCAAAGAGAGGTCGCTATTGACCCATCAATAAGCTAGATGACATGGCTGTCGACACCGCAAAGTTATCGTACACCTTCGTCACTCTTCTAAAAAGCAGGAACGGTATCCCCATAGCAGGATCAAGTTGCGCAGCCTCCCCAATGACCCCTAACCAGCCACTCCTTCTCTCGGAGAACCATCTCGATACGTCTCCCGCCCTCCGGCTCCCCGTTTTCCAGAACCCCTATCTTCTGCCTCAAGCCGGTCCAGCTCATGCAAACCGCAACCTCCCTGTCATCCCTCGGAAGTCCTGCCTCAATATCTCGAATAACCTCGGCCACCTCTCCAAAACCGTCGTACGAGTGTGCAGAGTTGACCACAGCACTCAACCCAAAGAACAAGACATATGGTCTACTCCTCCCCCGCCATCGGCACCCGAAACGCCTCCAAAAACTCCCTCATCCCGCACCTCCCGCCAGGCATGGTCACGGCGGGATACAGCGCCGCGACCTCGTCCAGCGCATGATTAAAAGCCCGGACGTCGCGTGCTCCCGCGTCGCCCTTCATCACGTCGGCCACGAGGCCGACCTGCCGGTACGCGATGGCCACGTAGTCGGATGAGGCGGCCAGGGGGGCGAGGTCGGACACCAGGCGGTTGTGGTTGTGCGTAGCGGCGTCTGAGAGGGTGGTGGTGGGGTGGGGATGGATGCTGCCATGGGGTGGTGGTGGTTGCGGGGAAGAGGGCGCGTGGATGGGTTGGGGCGGTGGTCCGAACCCTAGGTCTGGGGTGGTGATGACTGTTAGTGGATGTCTAGACTGTAGGGAGGGGCTGGACTTGTGGCAAAAGCACACTGCTGGATACGAACGAACTAAGAACGGAGGGGACGGAATGGATGACATACCATGCTGCTGTCCACCAGCAAACCACCCACCTTCATCATCGCTGTAATGCGGGTGATCATCTTCTTGCTGGTGCTGCTGCCTCTCCCACGTAGAGTTATCCACCACCTCCTCGACTTCCCTTAGGGTCGCCCGTTCTTGTTCTTGTCCTTGTTCTCCTCCCTCTGCCAGCTCCCTCTCCTGCCTCCGCCGCGCAGCCGCCCGCTCCTTCTTGCCCCGCCTGTTGCGGCCCCGGTGTTTCCCCGGTTTGCGGTGGTCGTCGTCAGTGCTTGACTCGTCCGAGTCGCTGCTGGATGATGCTTCCCGCTGCGCGAACGGAGGGAGGTGCGGACGGCCCGGCGGCGTGTCTACCGGCGGCAGGGCGGTTGCGTTGTTGTAGTTCTGCCCGCGGAGGACGTTCTGCTGGCTTGGGTAGAAGTAGATTGAGCGGTGGTTGGATTTGGACATGGTGGCTGGAAGTCGAGGAGAGGGTGCAATGGCTCTAAGCTGTTGGGTGGGAGGAGGTGGGAGCTCCTGCTTCAACCTCAAGTGTTAGCATGGAAGCGGAGTTGGATAGAGAACGGCCGACTTGCCCTGGTTCGGGTGTTTGCGATGATGTACGGTGATTTGGAGGTCTGGCAGCCAGGTCTTCAAGTGGACGATGATGGCGGTGCTACTTACCCTAAGATGTGAGGAAGCAGAAGGCGTTGAGCAGGTTGGCTTAGTGTTAGGGTTATTTAGCAGGGCGTGGCAGTGCTGGAGCTGCATCGTGCGAGTTGCCGCGTTTGTCGCTGCTTGGGCTCAGAGCTCAAAGAGAAGATGCAAAACAAAGTGGAGTTGACTCAGTTGACTGTCAGAAGGTAGCTGTTCAGTCCGCACAGCATCCCGCTTAAACTCGCATGCACGCGGCTTATGCCGTGTCAAGCAATCTCAAGTTTCCTCCAAAGCGGTTGAACGCGGGGTAGGTACTTCAGTGCTTAGGGTTAGGGTTAGCCAGCTTCATCTGCAGCAGAGCACGTGACAAGGGCTCATTTGCTCAATCGACCACACGGTTGAAAAGCGAAAATACCACTACAACATGAAGAAGAGGACACCTAGGGTTAAGACGCAGATCGCAATACCAGAGTCATGAAGCTAGTCTCAAGTGCTGGTCCAATGTTGTCATCATGTGCTGGGCATTTGAGCAGATGCCACTTTAATCCCTAACCCTAAGCTTCATGTTGCACGCTCGGCTGAGTCATCCAAAGCCAAGCCCATGCAGATGCACAGGCGTGTATCGATAAGAGATTAGATTAGACCTTATCTCAGACACAGGCAGAGCGCGCCAGTTCGAGTCCGTCCAGCGACACTACTTCCTTTTTCCCCCCCCTCTTTTGCATGTTTCTTCGCGACATAGTCCTGAGCCAAGACCAAGCAGCCATCGACTACGCCATATATCGTCACTATCCGTCCGGATATAACTCCTGAGGGTTAGGGTTTATGATTTGCAACATAGTTTAGAGTAACAACATACATATTCCATAGTATCTAGCACTAATATCTTAGGGTTAAAGCCAACGCCAGCCCGCCACAACGCCACCATTCCTATGGGTAGTCAAATGGAAGCTACAGTTCTAGCTTTGGATTGGCCGCTTGCCTCTCTAACTCACGTGACCCTTAACTACGTGAGCCTCCCCCTATGGAAGACCTTGGACTTCATGGTCAAAGACCCCCGCCATGCACTGGGGTGACGGCTGCGAGGCAGTCCCCCCCAAAAAAAAAGGTTATTAGGCGCGAGCCGATAAAACTGGGCTGCGTAGGTTTTAAGGTTTGTATTGATAAGCGAGCCGAATGGAAGATGAACCTTCTTGAACTGCCGTACTGACTCCTCTCCGATAGGCTCCCTCCTGCACCTGGAAAACCTTAACTAGTTGTTGACCTGCTCCTGGGAGGGTATATATGCGAGTACCTCGACCTCCCAGGGAGTAGTTCTCTATCTCTAGAACCATACACTTCAATCCCTTCAAAATTTGAAGTACTTTGAACTTCCTTCAACAGCTATTATGGCAGCCACCCGCCATGTACAACCCACGCCCTCTGCGCGACATCAACCAACCGCCTCGTCGCAGCACTAACATTCCTCCCTGTCCCCCTTGGCCACATCGCCTCTCGATACGCCAACACAACCCTCCTCCCCTCCCCCCCTCCCCTCATCATCCCCCTCACCACCTCTCCCAACCTCTCGCTCTCCCTAAACTGCACCGCCATCCCCCTCCTATGCACCCTCAACAGCCCGTCCAGCACCGGGCCCATCTGCTCCGCGGCGAGAGCATACCCCCTCGTCTTCTCCAAAAGCCCCTCCACCCTCCTCACCAGCGCATCCATCTCCCTCCTCCTACTCCCCTTCCACAGCCTCCCCCCCATTACCCGCTCCCACGCCCCCCTACCATCGTCATGCGCCACAGCAGCCCTAAACCCCAGCAAAAAATCTCCCAGCCGCGCCTCCATCCGCCCCTGCGCCTCCCCCGTCTCCTTTAGCGCCCTCCCGGCGGCGCCCATCGCCCTCTCCACCATCGTGGACCTGACGGGGGTCGGCCAGTACCACTGCGCCCAGTAGGCGACCTGCTTCGCACCAGAACCGGTCGTCATCTTCCTCGGCTTCCACTCCCGCGAACCCGCAGTGTACCCCGGCGCCTCTATCCGCCTCCCCCCCTCTTCATCCTCCCCGCCCCCTCTCTCCAGCATGTCCGCGTAGTCGGCGAATATCTTGCCTATCGCGAACCCGGACCTGATCAGCTCCTCGGCCAGGTCGACGGTGAAGCCCTCTACAAAATAAATCTGTGTGTAGGCCGTGTCCGCGGCGCGCGCCACTTCTAGAAGCGCCAGGGCTAGGGAGGTGGCGCGGTGTAGCGTGTCGGTGCCGGTGCTGCTTTCCCTCTCGCGGTTGTTGTTGTTGTTGTTGTTGTCGGGATGGTGATTATGCGACGACGACGACTCCTCGTCCGGGTTGGAGAGGGGGAGGACCTTGTCGCGGATACACTCCCAGTCCCACAGCACGTCCGGCATGTCGGAGAACGCCCGGATAAAAAAGCCGCCGCAGGACGTGGTCATGGTGGCGAGCAGGGAGGGGGCCAGGGCCGGGGTGATTAGTGACTCGAGGCCCGACAGGAGGTCGGCGGTTGCTGTGAACCAGTGTTCCGGGAGGTAGCTGGATTGGCGGCGGCGCTTGAGCCACCACGGCAGCGGAGAGGCGGTGTCCTCGTCTGTGCGGAATGGGCCGAGGCCGGTGCCGGATGCGTTTGCTGGCGGGGAGCCGGTCACGAGCCGCCAGGCGGAGCTGTTGAGGAGGTGGGTGTAGGTCTCTAGTTGGGAGATGGTCTGGAAGCCGATGTCGAGGTATATGACGGGGTCGGATCCTGAGCTTGGTCTTGGCGGGGGGGTAGTGGAACCTGGTGATGGTGAAGGGGCGGGGCAGTGCGGGGGGGTTGTTTCGAGGTGCTGGAGCAGAGGTTGGGCTAGGAAGACGATGATGACCACCAGGGTCGCCTGGACGAGGGTGATGCGATCCATAGACGGCGAGGTTGCAGTGACTTGGACGGGAATGGCATATACACTGCATTCTGTTAGCTTGTCTGACTTGGTCTGTGAAGGAACGGAGATCTCACCTTGTAATTGATAAATTGTCGAGTCTGTAGACTCGGTAAACCTTGGAGAATGCGAAAATGTGACAGAGTCGCTTGGAACCGAGATACGAAAAGTGACAGGAGGAAATGCAGGAGGGAGATTCCATCATTTGCACACGGGGGGTATTTAAGACACGCATTGCCGTTGTTCGCTTCTTTGTGGTGTCCTATTTTTGTGCCTCTATTCTTTGATGCCTTTGTCGTGGGGAGCGCTGTTGGTGGCCGTCTTCCGTTTCCGGACACCCGCCTTCGCGCACAAAGGAAATGTGTGTATTGCTGCGATTCTGGTGTCTGGTGATGGAGATGGGTCCTGAATAGGTTCAATCGGTGTCGATAACCCATGTCTTGCTGGCTTGGTATAGAGTCGAGGTAGTGATGTCTGTCGGGCTTGAGGTGCTCGATGATGGTGTGGGAGTGGAATGGCATGGCGCTGCTTCAACCACCGCCCCTTTCGGTCCCAGGTGATATAGCGCTGGTAGCCCTGTAACTGAAGGGGCGGTGGTTGGAGTACTGTTCCCTTTAGCGCGTGAGGGACGTGAGCCGAAAGGAGCGGTGATGGGATTTGCCATGAGTGGCCCTTTCAGTTACAGGCGTTAGGGTAACGCTACTGGAGACTCATGTGCAGCGGCGTACCATGAGCCCGCCGTGGCATTAGGCAGCACACAAACTCCAAAACATGATGCATTTAGATAAAACTCCCCTTCTGCGTTCTCCAATACTTGGTGACCAATATATCTCAATTTTGTAATTTTTGAATCGCTCGGGGATTGGCTATGCCAAATCGTGTCCGGGAGTGTGCTGTCTCTGCCCGTAGTGCACATCGTGACGGACATCATATCAACGCGCTTTGTGGAGCACGTATTTGGAAACGTGATCGCTGCAACACACGATTCCCGTTACGGTGCAGCGGTATCATGTCAGCAAGTGGGGCCGTGTGAGGGGACGTGATCGTAACGTGATCGCCGCACGCACGATTTCTGTGACAGGCGGCACGGAGCTCCAAAGGTGGCGGTCGCGCAATAACAGTACATCCTACAACATGGTATCAATCGTGCATCCCAACAGCGCGCAAATGCGCGCTCATATAAATCGAGATTCTGAGAGATTTGGACATGCGTAATCGAGTAGCGTTCTTCATTTGATGAAATTCGATAGGCGCAGTGAGTTATTGATGGTTCTTCTCTTCATGAACAAGCGTTCAACTCCACTGTCTGTAGACCGCTACTTAGGTAAGCGCTTTTCTGGGCCTGCGCCACAGCTGAACGCCACCCCACTCAGCTGTGCCACTAATGGTGGCTGAGATGGCGATGCAAATGATGTTGGACTGGTAGAGAATCAAATACCCAACAACTAATGCAATGCTTCCAGCAGTATTCAACTCCAGCACTACTTCAGCTTTGTCACGAATACCCTCCCCTGCTAACCTGGAATGCGTGCACATCCCCACGTCATGTGCCGTGAATGGCAGCAGGTCCGTCTTCAAAGGCACGTGACGTACTTGGCGCTGTGCACGACGTGGCGGCTGACACCACCTGTCCGTCCTAGAATTTTCAGGCCACCTTTCTAGCAGTCCCAGAACTGACTCCGCAACATCAATACCAACCAGTTTCTCTGTGTTTCATCCCACCGTCTAACACCGCCTCGCGTGGTTTCTCAACCCAACCCGAGTTCGGCTTAGACAGCCAACCACCCGAGTCCAGCTCTTGTTCTGCCAACAGGACGCCTCCAAGCGACCGCGACCCTCGCATCCTCGCGGCGTACGTCGCCACGTGGGTCGCGCCGATGCCATCGACTGGTCAGACACGGCAACGTTCTTCGCCAACGATAAAGCAGCCCCTGTCGCGCAGCTCTCTGCTATCACAGCTGAACGGTACCACGAATGTGTTGCTCCCAGGCGTCCACACACGCCGAGTGCCAAGTCATGGGGGAACTGGCCAGTCAGCGAAGTCTGGTGTGAATTCAAGGCCAGAAGACCACCTCTGATGAGAGCCAGAAGACGAGGAGACGGGATGAGTGACTTGGCCGGGTTCATCCCTCAGGGGAGATTGTGTACACTCCCGAGACGAGCCTTCCGGCAACAGCTCAAATGGGAGCCATGACGATTCCACAGTTCCACTTGGGTTGCCAACGCCCAGCCAGCATAGTCTTACTCTACCCCCCCCGAGGTTTCGGGGGCCGAGAGTTCGTCTGGCACCGCCGAATGCTCCCCCTCCTCGCGCCGTCTCTTCACCCAACCTGAATTTGGCTTGGACAGTCAACCAGTAGAGACGAGCACTACGCCAAGGGTAAGTGACGGGATGCATGTTTCCTATCACCTCGCAGCTTACTCTTTAACTGATCACCGCCAGCTGTGCAAGACCACGATCCCACAGAGTGGCAGGGGGTATTTGCGTCGGTAATAAGTCGCGGTCGGGAAGGAGTTCTCGAAGGTCCTTTGCATCGATAGCCCGCCCATGCCAAAGCAGATTCTCTCTTAGCTTATCATTTCACGATTTGTAGGTCACGGACGAGGGCGTTCCAGCATAAAGGTGCTACGGCAGGTTGTACAGGGATCGGGACGTTCTCATAGGCATTCTCACCTCCACGTCTTTTGGCAAATATGACAGACTACTTTCTATACCATCCTCATCGCTTCCGTTCGTTCCTCTTTATGACCAAGTGACCGACACTGCTTGAACCATCCCAGACAGTCTTTCTTTCAACGAGGCATTCTACCATGGACGCACTGCCTAAAGGCATAGCAACATGGCACCCCGTGAGCGAAGCATAAGGAACTGATAAAAGGCGAACCCTCCCAGAATTAGCAAGATCTTCTGTCTTCCATCTCCCATCGGTGCTGCCTCGGTGACCTCGAAGTCATCATCCCGTCAGACCCGGTATTGACATCTTCCACTCCAACTCATCGTCTGGGTTAGTTCTACCCACTTCCTCTCCTCCATAACTTGTTCTCTTGTACCACTTCGCTATCCCGGATCCGGATCCCGGCGGCCACCTGTAGGGACACGCAAATCTGTCACTGCTTTCTACCTCGGCCAGGCACCTGCCGACGTAGTACGGATGGCGTTTTCTGTAGCGAACCACCACATCCGCGTCTGTCCAAGACGATCTTATTTCGATAACCTGCCAATGTTTCCTCTACTTCGCCTTGTGGTTGGGTAATAGGTGATGCTCCCGACTGCTTGTTTGATAACTTTGTTACCCCGTCGAGGTGGGTGCATAAGGCGAACAAACGTCTTGGAGGGGTTTTCGGCAAGAGGCATAAGGTCTGCTTGCCCTTTTGCTTGCCTGGATGGTCCGCAGTTGCCCTGTTGTGTCCTTTGTACATGTACGTTACTCGTCCACCTTACCCAATAGCTGCTGAGCGCGGGTCTTAAGCTGCTCCACCTTCGGTGTTCGCTTGGGCCGGTCGGCATCGCGGAGGAGAACAGACGATAGGCGCCCGCAGTCGTGTTTCCGAAAAGTGCCCGGGGTCTCCTGAGAGGCGGCGGGGGTCGGAGGCTCGACAAAGTCGGCGACTGAGGGTTGATCGATTGCCACTACGGGGCTTTCGGCGCGTCTGGCGGCGGCGACTTGGTTGGCAGACTCTTGTTTGGTCGCCTCGCCGATTTCTTCCTCGTGTTGGCGGACGCGGACGTATTCGTTGAAGAATACGATTTCGTCCCAGTTTCTCCAGACACAGCCGGCTCCGGGAGGGTGGTTGCCGATCAGAGTACGGCCGTCGCGGATTGCGTTGACCACTCGACAGCGTAGTTGGTTATTTGTAGCGTAGCACACCTCTGACGGTGTAGCAGATCCATGTTGTTCGAGGACGGCTTAACACAGTCCCTGTCAATGTCTTCAAGCCAGATCTCGACCTTCTAAGCCGGGGATTTTCCCCTGGGTCGTTTCTGACGCGGCGGTGCTGGCCTACGCTGGCGCTGAACAGCGAGCATCTTGACATGCTCAGGCACACCCTCTGTGGCTGAGGGTGCGCCAAAGTCTTTACCAAGGCCGGGGCTTCAGGCCGTGGCTATGGAAGCTGTCGATTTCGCCCTATCTAACGTCTAATCTGTTGGATCAGCCCATCGTGGCCGGTGCCATTTCAGCGGCATTTACCTTGCATCTTGAAGAACAGGCACAATGTTCGCCAAGCCACAGCACTCGCTATGAGTTCTCGTGCTGCCAACCTACGGCTAGGTTGGACCGTCGACTTCTCGCACGCTTGGCTGTCCAGGAGGTACTACACTTTGGCGAGCACCAGCTCGTCCAACGCTTCAGCCACTCGCTGCCTTTGATCCCTCGCGCCATCGCCGCTTTGCCGGGCGCGAGTGACCTTTGATCCAAGGATATCGAAAAGGGTGTTGCCATCTTGGCGGTGATCTCTCTCTCTCTTGAGCAGATCAGGTACGTCGCCAAGCTACTTCGAGATAAGGTGCCGGAAACAGGCCTTCCGCCAACACTCTTCGACCATAGGTCCATGCTGCTAGACAGCTTCTTGGCGAGTGCAGCGTAGCTTTCAGTCGAAGCCTTTGGCCACTTCTCTCCCAAAACTACCCGGCGGCGAGCACGTCAGCGTCATGGTCGGAAGGACGAAGTCAGTTATGCAGCGCCGTTTTGTGCAACCCCGATAGCGCGGACATCCTTGCCGCGATGGATGGATTTGTCCCAGACCTCCGTCGAAAGCAGGTTGGAGCATCGGGAGTATCGATTGTAGAATACTCTCTCTCTTTCCGGGGATTTGAGCAGATCTCGTTCTTATCCGAGTCACGGAAATGAGGCTCTCGGTCGATGACAACTTCATGTATCTTCCAGAATAGTGATCTAGTGGCGTGTTGGTGATACACGTCTGATCGCAAAGGGGTACATTGTTTTGCATCTCGCTGACGAGAGATCCGAAGTCGGAGCGGGAGAATGGAGCGCACAGCTGAAAAGCGTGCGCCTGGGAAAGGATGGTACTCCTGCATAGGCAGAGCCTGGTACTCCGCGGTGAATATGGCAAAGGAGCGCTGTTGGTATTGGTCGAGGCGTTGCCGCGGCCATGGACTTGCCCGAATGCTCAGTAACCTAGCCAACGCAGATGCTGACCAGCGGGAGTGAAGCGTCGGCGTCACCAGTGAGTGCTGAGCTAGGAGCATGGTTGGGGGCGTGTGACTTGGGGGATCTGTCCATACGCTGGTGGCGCGATTGGCGTGCTCCCGGGTGTTGCTGTGTGGACACGAGTGTTGTCCTGAATCCTCGCCTGGTGATTACCACAGTCAGTCCACCCATATCTGAAATTTGTGCCAAGCCCTCGATTGCTGTTCGTCGAGCCACGAAAAGGCGAAACCGCTCTTCTGCCCTAGTGTGGACTTGACCGCTCTGCATCGACCCCTGGTCACGACGATCGAGAGCCGATCGGTCGAAGCCGCGGCCATTAAGAGCGATGGCCAGGACGACGTATTCCCGTCGCTGCCGATCAGAAGTAGGCTGCCGCAGCCGTCCACCGGACAGTGGTGTGTCTGCTCAGACCTCTTGCGTCAAGGTGACCCGCTGCACGACCTGCGTTGAGGGCGTGTTTTCTAGTCACACGGCCACGAACATTTCGAGGCCGAGCTGGCAACACGGCGATGCCAATCGTAGCACACGGTGCAACCAGAGTGCCGACATCTGGGAGTTTACTACTCGAGGTAGATGACAGTCATGCCTCCATAAGGGCGAGGTAAACAAGTCGAGGTGCAAGAGTCGGTCGGAGATGGAGACAATGTCTTTGTTTCTGACATTGTTAGTGCAGTGATTCTTTGCATCAATATCTAGGAGAGAGAAAGCCAAATATCAAACAACTGCATGCGGAATACTAAAAGACAAGCAACTTGACCATGCACATGGAGGGAAAGAATGACCTCGACAAGGTACAGCGTGGAAGACATCGGCACAGCCAGCGCATGTCTTGTGTCTGTGCTTCCTAAACCAGCTTAATCAGCACACCTGTTCAGCTTTGCAGTACCAGAGACGTGTCCTTTCAACCCAGCTCGTTGCACAAACTGAGGGGAAACAAGTCTCATTTCCTCAGTCTTTTTCGAGTTCTTTCTCTCAGCGCCAGACAACACTTCTCTCATCGTCTACGTGCCCATATCATCACTCTTTCTCATATTCGATTCCAAGTCCAACCAGATACTCCAGTCATCTCGCAACATTTTCCAACCCGAGTCTAATTACCCGACAGACAGTCTCAAATTCCTCCCCTCAACCACGACTCTCGACACCATAACCGCCCTCGCCATCCCAACCTTACAGACAATTTTCTTCGAGTTCCTACGTCAATGCACCCATCCTATTTCAACCCCGCCCACGACGCCCCGACCGAGTACTTCAACAGAACACGCCGAGACAGCACCATGCGACGAAGCTGGGCGATATCCACACTATACCAATGGTGTGCTTGCATACCTGGTACTCAGAAAGAAAAGACGATCAACAATGAGACACAACATTGCTCTCCACTTCCAGCTGGCATTCACCCCCGGAGTGAGGGCTGGGCGATGGAGAGCCACCAACGTGGCACTGGATCTCAATGCCGCCTCGAGGTATTTGCCCAAACGCCAACGGACAGTTCGTTATCAACACGTCGCGCGGCGCGTACGCTAGTCCGACTGGTGCGCTACTCTACTTCTCCATACAAGCTCGTTTCTTCCCAACCATTCAGGGAGCTAGCCTATATAGCCTCTGCGTCGTTCTTTGCCAGGATCTCAACTCCAGCCTCCAGACACCGACACGCTATTGGCCAACATCTCCCTCGAGTCCCTCGTCCGTTATACCTTCGAGTCCTTATCAAATATATCCGCATTGCTGCGGTCAAGACTTGCGATACAAGAGGTCCAGTTGGCGACACGCCTTCAACGTGATCTCTGTTTGCTGATCGGATACATTTTGAAGAGGGGGGATAAGAAATCTTGGGCCGAAACCTTCTGGTTTAAGCTGAAACCGCACCAGGGCACAGATACAGTGTGGGAGAGGTTGCCCAATGGCGACCCAGGCCTGGACTCCAGATGAGACTGGCACTGGAGCTCGTTAGGCTCGAGGTGGAGAAATCGACCTCGTCGTCCACGAACTCCAGAAGGCCGGTCACCTTCGTCCACCTGCTCGTCTCAAGGCTCTCGACCCCCGGCACCACAGAGGCCATTGCAGGTTGACCAAGCGAACCTCGTCCTCGACACCCTCAAGTCCCATACTACCGACCAGCCCTTCGCTCGGGATATTCGCGTTGCTATAACAAAGTGTTCCGATACCACATGTCCCGATGGCGATACAACATTAAGCTCTAGGATTTTGTCCACGAATGAAAAACAAACTCACAAAGAGGAGGGATTGACGACATTCCCATATGGCTTTCCAGTCCAAGCTCGCCAGGTTCTATCTTCCACATCGATTGCCTGCCCGCTTGGCATACTACCAACAAGGACTTGAACCTCTCTCGAGGTCGCTTCACCTCGTCCCAAGCCAGCTGATCCAAAGTCTCTCCCCTCGCTGCTCCTCACGAACCCTCTTGCAACCCGCCCACACACGCGGACAGGGCTTTCACACCTCATTCCTCCGGCATTTCGAGCCGGTGAACAAGAGCTGTCACCTGGACGAGCCTGAGGCACTGAGCACACCGGAGTACTGATCCCGCACACTTCACACAGAGAGGATCGGCGAACCACCGAGCACCCCCCAAAGCCCGCAGTCATTCACATGATCCAACACCACAGCGCAGCCGGAACGGACATCGCGCCAGCTCAGGACGAGCAATCCAACAACCTGGACAACTCTGGTAGGGCCGATACTTCGCGACAACCCTCCGGCACTTTACCAGAGGATAACGCGACGACGGCCTCTCGACAGCAGGCCGGATTTCACTCGTCTGGCAAGTCGAGACCAGCACACGAAGAATCCTCTGCTGCCATTGCCCAGCCCACGCCTGTCTCTCGGAATAAAACCCAGAGCTCGTTCGCGGGTGCGCTCCAACGAAGAGGACAGGGTGCGAGGAGGCACAGCCTCAAGCCTCTGCAACGTTTCTCGCTTCGCTTTCATTCATTTCCAGATTATGGACAATTAAATCCCAACAGAAACATGGTTCCAGGGAGTTTTGAAGGTGTTCAACGCCCTTCACGCGCCGAGACCGGTGAACACTATGTCTTCTTCAAAACGCAGACGATGGCGGCCTCAGCACGAGCGTCAACTGATAAAAACAGAGCATCCAACCACCAATACGTCTATCGAAGTCATGCAAGTCCACACTCTCCCCTCCACCATAAATCGCACGTGCGATCCACGCCAACAGCCAAACAACCAGCGACTACAGGGCATCTAGGTTCAAGCTGCCCAACGAGCCACCGTTTATACCTCAAGTATCGACCTGCTCCCCGCTTTCCAGTGCGCCAGCTACCAAGACTCACCACGGCGATATCCGCGTCCCCCCATCCCGCACACATCGGTGACACCATTCCATCTAACCGCTACCCCATACCGTCCCTTGCAATACCATCGAGCTATAACAAGCGTTCAACGTACCATTCTGCAAAGCTAGTCTTGAAGCAGAATCACACGCCACTCCTGCATTTACATCCGACACAAACACCCGCTACGTCCCCCGGGGTACGAGCGTACAACTCATCTTCTGTTACTCCGTTCACGGACAAGTGTCTGTCTCGTATCCAGCCACAACAAGCGTTAAACAAGACACATTCACCCATCCGTCCATAGCGGGCACAACCACCCGCCCCCCAAACATCCATCACCCAGACTCTCGGTGTTCTCCAAGCTTAATGGACGGCGAAGCTCAGGATGAGTACATACTCCCTCTTCTGGCCGGTCCGCCGGGCTGCCACCGCCACGGACGCTCCCAGCTGCAGCCGCTCTCCAACCACTGTGCTCCCTCTGGTCTGGCTCTACATGGCCCTCCAGAACCATGTTATCGAGCCTGTCCTGAGCCATTTCAAGGTAGTCGATTCGACCTCGGGGCGGCCTCGAGCGGTGCTCATCAACATGCACGTGTCGAAAGACTGCCGTACGTGGGTGCGCCTTTTCGTCCTGTGCCTCCCTGTTATCATCTTTGGAAGCTTGGCGATCTGGGTATTGCTCGGGTCTGGCGACGACATTAAGCAGAAGGCGGCAACAACGATCGCTCGCTGCCGTTGTTTAAGAATTTGGTGCAACTGCTTGTTCCTTTGCGGCTGTGGCTAAGGCGCTTTTCCGTGTTGTCAGATAAGTATCTGTCTCGTGTCCAGCCACAACAGGCGTCGTTCGGCCCACCGCTCTCCATAACAACCTATCGAACGGAAACCATATTCCACTCCTACATCCACATCCAATACACACACTCCCGCTACTCCCAGAGATACAAGGTCTCGGTACCTCTGTACCTCCAACCCCTACCGGACTGTGCAACTTGGGATGCGAGCACACACTCTCTCCTCCGCCGTCAAGTCCGTTTCATGATAAGTATCTGTCTATCTCGTTCATCAAAATCACACATATACCCGCGGTCCGTTCGTGCCAAACATGCCCCTCGAGAGTACCGAAGTGTAACTGGGACGGACAAGTGGACATTGGCCAGGAAGGGAGTGAGCGGGCGGTACCTCGCGGTTACGATGGGGGCTATGTACTATTGGCGATAATGTCGTATGTGTGTTGCGGTTTTGGAAGGGTCACAATAGAAGAATGAGATCAACTTCAGGATGATGCTTGCGTTGGCAGAAGTATTTCAGACGAAGACGAGCCGTCTTAGAGAGCAGGGCGAGGAGGATCACATGGATATCTATAACATGACCCGTCTCAACCTTGTAGGTTCTCCCACCCTCCTCCAACGTGCGCCTGCCCCATCCCGCTCCCGGTATCGAGTTGCTTTCCTCCTCGTTCCGTCACGGCACTGATCCCCACCCCATACATCTACAGCTGGTAGCACCCACCTTGCTCACCCTCCGTCTGTGTGGTGTACCTACCACTCATACCTCTTGCCGCACACAGCGCGACATCACAACAAACACTAACCAACCTGGCATTACGGGAGGGCTCGCTGAACGGTATGTATCTCATCCCACTGCCCTTACTACAAACGGGCCTGATACAATCACTCTGCAAGTTTCACCCACTCTCTTCTTCTTCTCTCACCACCACCATTGTCAAGTCCCCGACGTGTAGACGCGCCACGAGTCTCTTCCACCCTAGGGGTCGTTCTCACCCTACCCAGTGGTTTGGGAGTAAATAAAGGGAACGAACACGCGTGATCAATCAGCCCGTGGTGTGATACCAATGGTTGGGCTAGGGTGTGTACACACCTATCATGCCAGAGGTATCGACTCGATGCGCGTACGGTATGGACTGGCCGGAGGGGTTGGGGGTTGGGGGGATATACAAGGCTTAGGTGTGTGGTGGGGTGGAGTGATGAGATGGCTGTCGAGCTGCCTGAGTTGATGCAGTGGGAGTAATGACGGAGGTTGCCGTGGGAGGGGAGGAGCGTTGGTGGTTGTGGATTGGGGTGCTGGAGTGAGATGATGTGAGGACTGTTGAGATACGAGGGACGGTGTTGCCGCTCCTTTTGGGGAGACTAGATTCTGATGTTGGATAGAGGAGGTGGTGGGTTGGTGCTCTCTTGGTGGATGTGAGTCGGTGAGAATAGGGGGTGGTCAACCGTGTCAAGTTGTTTTGCTGGTTCCGCTGTGATAGATGCCGTTGCACCACGCTCCGGAGCTCGACTGGCGATAAGACCTGAGCGGTGGACTTGCCGACTATCTCTTGTTGGTGCTTTGTAGTCTTCTTTGCCGGTGGGATTCTCGCGAATCCTTGCAAGACAGATGTACCGAGACGCACCAAGCTTTTTTTGTGCTCCCTCGCCCTCGAGTGGGAGCAAGGCGGGCGCTGTGGCAGAGGTGGGACGAGGTTGGAAGCATTGGCTAGTGAAGGATGTAGCTGAGCTCGCCGCGGCTTTAAAGGGTGTTCCAGATGATAGAACAATTCTTGATGCTCTCGGCTGGAACGCTTGCTTCCGCTGGCTCTGCACTACTACCACCATGCCCCCTTAAGCAGAGACAAACCACTCCGTAATTGCGTTTCAAAGAGTTATAATACTCTTGCCGCCGAACGTTCCTGCTTAATACCCATGGCAACATCCCTCTCATACTCTCGGGCCTTTGTTCGTCGTCATTCCCGGCTGGTCTTTTCCGGTAAGATTCAACTTACTACTACTGAGACCTCTGGCTCAACGTCGACACCACTTGGTGTGAATCTGGGGAAGCAAGTGCGGATATCTCTCCAAGAGCAGCGCACGGATAGAACTTCCGGACAACGAGATCACTGATTTCACGGTTGTTGGAGGGTGCGATAGCTCAAAGACGAATATGTACATGCCTGGGGAATGCCAGTCTCTCAATTCTTTACGCCCTTTTAGTCGTGGATGCCTCCTCACTGCTCACTGCTCAGCACGAACCAGTCAACAAGCACAACGGAGGTTTTGAAGAGGATGAATCTAACGCAAACACTTGTCCGCCGTCCCACGAAGGGGGAAGTGGGAGTAAGTAAGAGCTGATCAACGATTACCCTGTGTTTATGGTCCAAGATACTCGTATGACTGAGGTTCCGAGTTCTGCCAATATCCCAGATAGAGCGGTAGACAACACACCTTCTGCCAAATCTCAATCTCGACTGTCACTAATCCCGAGATAAGTTGAGCTTAAAGTTCTCGTAAACAGGGACAAACATGTCTTACAATGTAGCAGATTGTCCGGTGACTGCGACAAAGTAGCACCTCGCACACAGCAACGGCAGAGGTTGTGTAAAGCCGAGGTGCCAATCAGCTCATCACCATCCCCGTATGTCGGGTGTGTACCTCTCACGCTTCCAGACCGTGTACCCTGAGCGCGCCTGGCTAAACACCAATCTCTTGACGGTGGTGAGCTTCTTGTTGGGTGAACAATGGCCTCTGCTTATCGGTAGGACACACGTCTGACCCCGTACCTGGCTTGACGGGTCGGTGCTAAGCACTACCACCACGGGAGAGATGCAGCACAGGTTTCTGCCGAGGCCAACAACGCCACGTTGCCGGGGGAAAACGTCCTACAAAGCCGTTGCTTAACAGCCCTCGTAGGCGCCAGTGTCCGAGAAGAGAGCTCCCGGCCGCTCCGCCGCCCCCTCCTGCGCCAGAATCGCTGAAGAGCTGGGCGAATGGATCCTCAGTGGACATGCCGACACGGCCTGCACCGCCATCGGTGCCAGCATCGCTATATCGATCGTCGGCCCCGAACTCTCATCGGCATGAAAGTATCCAATACGCGTGTACGCCCTTGAACTTGTTCTTGGCTGTTGGGTTGGGAAGAGTATGCCAATTTCTCGAGGATACCCTTTTCTGCCCCTTCTGAAGCTCTCTCACATGCACAAGGTGCCGGTGGAGCGCCCCCGGGTCGTGGCGGGACTTTGTCTCTTCGATCGGGTGTCTCGAAGGTGGCTTGGTTGGGACTGGTGGTGGAGATCGGGCGAGGATGTGCCGTGGTTGAATATTTGCCCCCAATCTGGTAGTCTCGGACGCGGTGAGAGGCCATGAGGTTGTAGGCGGCCGGGGCTGTTGACCTCGATTTGGTGGGAGCCTGGGCCCTGGGCCGCAGATGGGAGGCGTGGGAGCAGTAGTACTATTTGTGGAGATGATGTAGTCCGGTGTCAACCTCGCGTCGCAAGGTCAAGCCAGCGGTCTGTATGTCCGTAGGCAGTGCAGACGTGTCTCTGACCAGCGTGTGGTCGAGCTAGAATGCCTATCCAGCAACAGCTAGGGGGCGGACGCATGTTTCCCAAACGTGCTTGTGATCCCGAAGGCATTCAATATCACCCGTTGAACCCGTCAACGACAGGTTTCAACTGACAAACTGCGCGTCTTTTCATCCGCGGCCGGTTGGTGCTGCTTGTCGCCCGTCTCCGCGAAGAGCAAAATGCCAACCAACCGTCCACGCAAAGGAAGAGGGAAATCCACAGCTGGCAATGAGTCGGGCCTCTCGAGGAGAAAGTCGTAGCCGAGGAAATCATCAGCGAGGATAGCGCAGAGAAGCGCAACTAAAAGCAGAACGCGTCGACATCTCAAAGGGCCCATAGTTTCGGAGTGATGCCTAGTTGTGGAGTGTTGAGGAGCGGGAATGGCAGGCCGAACACTGAGACACAGCGCGTCCGTTGGGTGCATGGTCGCTTGGAGGGCGTTGAAGGCGATGATCCTGGTTGAAATGTGCAAAAAAAGACCGTCTTCAAAGACAAGCTCGGAAGACGACCGAGCAAGCAACACACATACAGGGGCGGGTTTGAGGCACACCTCGACGAGCTACCACTGTGCCGAAGAGTGTAGCAGCCGGGAAGTCAGAAAGACCGGTTTTGGAGCGTTTCATATGCGGGTGCCTCCCCTCGGGTCGCGGAGCTGATCGTGTGGCGGTTGAGGTAGGTCGAGCTCGCGGCAGACACAACAGTGTTAAAGCAGCCAAACCACCCAATGTGCTCTCTTCTGGGATGGAGTCGGTGTTATTCTTCCGGCTGTTGCTGCCGTCTCAACAGCAACAGCCTGATCACCCTCGCCCCAAATACTCTTCAGTTCGTCTACCTTGTCGGCTTCCATGTGCGCCATACCGTACGGTGGGCGTTGTGTCGTACTTGTTATGATCTCGTCACATCGCTGCGTCGAACCGGGGCGAAAGCGTTTCTTGGACTTGGTGGTGTTGGGTTTAAGAGGCGAAAAGGCTTCGCGCTCTGGTTCAGTAGATCTGGCTGAAGAGCTGAGGATCGGATGGAGATATTCGTCCTCGTGGTAGAGATCTTGGTACTCGCCGACGAAGCTCAGGTCTTGGAGTCAAAGATCAGCCGGTTGGGGCATTCTCTCGTCGTTCTCCCCAATATAAGTGCCAGAGACATGGCCGACTTGGCCGAGCTCATCGCGGAACCGGGAGCCGCCGAGGTTGGTAACAATGCAGCCTTCGGTATGGAAGGTTCCTGCGGGAGGACCTTCTAGTTGGAGCCAGCTTCTTTCCAGTCAACGAGATCCGGGAGAGTGCTAGTCCCGTCCAAGTCGCTCCTCTTTGCTCCGCTTGTAGTAGTCCTCAGAGGTCTCTGAATGGTGCCGGCGGCTACAGCAGCTGTGACTCCAACGACGTCGGGTTCGGTTATGGCTGTGACTTTGGAGGTGTCTATGCCGGATGAGTCGAAGAGCAGCGAGGACGGTTCGAGGGAGGCGGATTGGCGTCGTTCTGGTGCACTGAGGGCCTGGAGCAGAAACGACGGTTAGCTCATTCTGTGTAGCAGGGAAGAAAACACAGTTCACTTACCTGGTCGTGGGTCTTGCTCTCCCGTATCTCTGATACGCGACCACTTTCGTGAGCCGCCATGTCACGTCTGCTGTCCATCTGGCAGACCTTCTTGGCCGGATGCGGCAGGTCTTCAGCCATCAAAAGCACCCCTGGAGCGCCACTGGCTGGTCTGGCTTGCATCTCCACGCCGCCTGGACCGCTTGCCAAGAACGCGAGATGCGGGATGCCGTGTTTTCCTGCTCATGAACGTCCACCTCCGGCAGAGTGATTGCACCCCATGGATAAGATGGAGGGTGTGTGGTGTCGATGGCTTGTTCGTCGTGGACCGGACGCCGTTGAAGAGGCAAAGACAGGGTCAATAGTCGGCAGTCGAAGACAGGGAGTCGGATGAAAGCTGAACGTGCCAGAGTGGTGCCGTCGAGGGAGAGCCGTCTTGCCCCAGATGGAAAACCGACACGGGCAATAAATCGAAGTTTCGAGTGGCGAGGTTCATTGCACGTTCGCGTGGTTGTCGGTCTGGTGATGTGTGTAGCTCGTAGGTGTCTATTGCCATAGATGAAGTCTTTGTGGTGCGGCAGTGCGAAGTTGGTGGTGCAGAATCACCGGCTCCAATCTAAGAAGGCGGTGTTTGACTTTGCTGGAGTCCAAAAGTGGGTAGCGGCTAGCAGGAAAGGGCTGGCGGGACGGTGAGAATAGTGGCTGTATGTTATCAGAATGAAGATGGTACCTTACCCGCATAAACGGCTTCGCGCTAACCCCAACCAGCCACTTTGGACTTCAGCGGGAGCCAGCAGTGATATAGGCGAGTGGGCAGAAGGGCATTCTCAGTGGCGAATGCCATAACGTTCCTCAATCTCGACATCATCCTTTGTGTGATTCTGAGTCCTGATGTCGCCGCGGTACTAATGCGGGATACGGATGTGCCAATTGACTTATTTTCTTCAGCTAAACTAAGAGAGATTATGCCACCCTGGTCCTTGGCTCCTGATAAATGTACCGACCGACTCTTCCAGATGTCTCTATGCAAACCTTCACTCCACCCCGCCCGTCGCCGAGCCGCTCACCTCCTTCACCCTATTACTCCCTCCCATCCTCTTCCCAGCAGACCGTCCAGAAACAATCCGGGGTAAGGACGCTGTGCTGTTTGCATCAGCCTTCCACCCACCGCAAACACCCGACCCCTCCGTCGTCACAGCCACGAATCTAACTCATCGCCCTACACAGCCGCCCCAACGGCCTTCTCCAGCACCGCACCCACAGTCCTCCTCACACACACCGAACTCTTCATCGTCCATACCAACGCCCCAGCCTCCACGTGCACCCGAACTAAGGGTTTGCGCCGCCTTCATGCCTACCTCTGACGAGTGGAAGAACCGGTGGTTGTTGGGACGGGAGTCAGCTTCTGGCATCTGGGCGTGGAGTCCTTGGCATATCGCCGAGGGAGTTGACGATTTGGATTGTAGGCTGGGGTTATACTGCGCTGGTGGAGGGAGGCAGATCCCATCCTGGAGCGCGGGCGTGGCCGGCGTGCAATTGGGCATTGTGTTGTTATGACATTGGCTGTGCAGATCTCCAGAGTCCTACTACACCTTTGCCGTAGCTGTGATGCTTTATTCACTGGGTCTTGGCAGAGGTCTGGCGAGGCAGTACTGCTTCCTGAGCAGGAGCGTGGGCGTCGCCATATACACCTGGATTGGGCGACTTGCCCATCTCCGGAGGGTCAGCATGCCGGCGCCCCGGATCCGGAACGTTGAGCCGATGAGGTTCGAAGGTAGAGTTGATTCGCGATACTGCAAGTCATCATTTGTATCAATGATGAAGCAATTCAAACCGGATTCCCCGGTGCAGGAGCCTGTTGGAGACGAGATTAGTATGGCGGTTCAATATTGTTCATTTTATCTTCGACTTACATAACCTGCGATACCTGAACACTGGTACACCTACTCGCAGTTTCTCATAGCCTCCGGGCTTTTTATCGACACCTTCAGGCGATGAAGTATGGTCGCGAACCAGGCGCAGAAGACGACATACTTTAGTACAGTCCCCTGCCCAAATTGTGGATGCCATGCTGCAGTGCAGCGAGCGTTGAGGTCTCCGTGTAACTCCAACGGAGTCCATGGTGCTCCGGTTCGCTTCTGGAAGACCGAGAACGACTGCGGAAGGCGAGGTCGAACAGTAGGACCCTGTATCCTCTGTATTAGAGCTGGACCCTCTTCAACCCGGCTTCACCTCGCACCAGTTGGGCTCTCCGTCGAGCGCTTGACTCTTGTGATGTGAACTAGGTCTTGTTGGCCAGACGTTGTCTCTAAGCCTCTCAAGCCGTCCGGAGGGGGAGTCTCAGAACAGGTTGACGTTGGTCTGGAGCTGGATCAGCAGCGCCAATGCGTGACTGGACACCATACACCATCTAAGTCCCTCTGGTTGTTACGTCTGCGGTACCTCTAGTGGTCTTGACTTTGGCCTTCCTGGCCTGGCAGTGGTGGCGTCGAGGCTACCATGGCAGGACCAGGTCGGTACTCCCACATTGAAGCAATGTTGTCATACCACCAGTCTCCGGTGCAGACCAACCCTCCGAGCGTGTTGCATGTCGCCGTGGAGTGGAGGTAACCTTCTTGCTGTCTCTCGGACTCGGGCACTGCGTATCCCGTGCACCGAGGTGTCTTGCACAATGATCCAGGTGACATCCCTCACCCGTCTCTTGTACCAGCAACTGTGTAGCCCTCCGATTCAACGGCACGCTGGATGCTCAAACACCATGTACCCAGAGGGTTCGGACATGATTGAGCTGCTTGGACAGTCGGTCGCCTGGCTGTTTGTGCCGGACGTGTTGACACGGCAAGCCGCTCGTCGTAAACCTAACGCAAAACCCTTTCATAATCCCTAGCGAGAACTCAACCTCGAAGACGTGCAGGATTTCTTGCTCTGTGAGATGCGGACGCGCCCAGGCAGGGCAGTTGAGAGGTCCAGATCGGCGGCAGCAGAGCGAGATTGGGTCTCCGCATGCCTTTGTTGCGAGTTGCGGACTAGTTTCAGCCGCCTGCCCAAAACCCACGACTCGATCTTGTAAAGCCATCGAGGCCTCTCCTTCCGACACTGAGCATGCGGCATCACAGCTGGGGTTATCCATCATGTTCAGACCGCATACGTGGAGCTCTACTTTACCCATGCTCGGTGACATAGATGCTGTGCGTGCGGAGGCGTAGGTTCTGACTCCGAGGCCAATTACCGCCAGAGACAGGAGCAAACACCTGCTGACCGGGCATGATCTTCGTTGCCTGGCAGCGTGGCTCTCTGTTCTTTGCCTGTATGACGAGCTGCTGGCCATCGGCATGGATACGAGTTTGAAGCCAGTGTAGCACTTGCCTCGCAGCCAGTCTTGCAACCAGTGTTGGAGCCAGTCTTGCAGCTGGTACCCCGTAGCGGTGCGAGCTATTAACCGTCAGCGCAAGTTCGGCGAATAGTTAGACACAAATGGGGGACATACCGTGACTTGGGCATCTTCCCATGCACACCATGCTGTACCATATTCTGGGGCAACGAGGCATCCGAGGACTGTTCTTCCACAGGGACAACCACTGGTAATGTATTGAAGATGGCCCGGTCGCGCGCTGCGCATATTGAGGTCTTGGCGGAAGAAGGGTTGTCGCTTGTCGGCAACGAGTTTGGAGGGACATCGTGAATGATCTGCCACCACCTCACTCCAACCGTTAACCAACTAGAGGATGGCACTGTGCCTTTAGTCGGGCAAGCTTACCCCAGCATCTTGCCACTTGGTCAGCCATGTTCTGATCCGAAGACAGTCGCCGATGTGATGGCTATTTCGAATAGAAGCGACGTCGACGTCAGCTGGAGCCGGCCGAGTCCTTCCGCGCTTCCTCGCCCGGATGTCTTGTGGCCCCCACTGTGTGGTCAAGTCTGTGCATTGGCCTGATAGCACAGAACGACTTGCGAATCTCGACGGCAGTCGTTCTCTCTCGCCTTTCTTCAGGCGTGGCGTAATTGTACACGACCAGTGGTTTTGGCGCAAGACAGTTCTCGTTCCAAGTGGGCGTTATCAGTGTCTCCTTCCTCCACATTCTCTTGACTGTGACTGCTCGCTTATGCTTCCTGATCCACTAATCAAAAAGGAATTGGTCGCAGGTACTAATGGAAGTGAATGCACGATAGTTGCTGCCTTGTCCTCCCTCACATGGCCTTCTTGAATCGGCACTCCCCCTACGAGCACCTAACCATCACCCACGTAACACTATGTGCCCTACACCTTTGCACCGGCGTGTTTATCGATATTTTGGACTTCTCTTCATCTGGCTATTGCCAGGAGGTTGCTGATGTATAGCCACAGGTTGTTGATGCGTTCGCCGTGGTTGACGCGATGGTCTATTCCATCTCTTGGGCCATCTGCGTCGCATCGAAGAATCCGAGTGGGTGAATTTCGCTCAAGGCAGAAGCCATTGTGAAGCTTTGCGACGTTCTCCACCACCAACAGAAGAACAAGCCCTACCATCTCGACCCCCGTCTCCGCACCATCGATTCCATCCTCCAGAGCTCCTTCAGATTCGTCCGCATCCCAACCACGATTCCTGTCACGCCGTCACTCCCCCGTTAGGCACCCAACTTATCCACCTCGGGCTGGCCAAGCCGCTTCAGACTTCCCCCTCAGTAGCCTAGTGATTCCCCAGAATCTACTACGCGCCGCCCATAACCTCACGGCGCAGTTCCGGGACGTGTAAGCGTCGCGATACAGCCGATGCGAGGACAGCGAGCAGCTGTGTGAGGCCTTCAACATGGACATACCCGATAGTCACGGGTAAGCCTACTTCTAACCGCACGTTTCTTGACTGTGGCCACTGACGACCCTCCAAACGCAGATTCGGCGAGCTTCTAGCACGAAACCACAAGATCCCCAACCAGGGCTGCCAAAGGAACAGCTGCCTCTGGCGCGGCGTCATGACTGTGCAGCTGACGGGCCCCTAGGCTGCCTCATCGCGACCCGGCTGTGCCAGTAGTGCGACACGATAGATGACAATGACCTGTACCTTAGCGAGTTGATTGCCGTCTCCCTGCTACTACGGCAGCTCCTCCGACACCGACGCGGCATTCCGGCCGCCGACAATATCGAGGAAGCAGACGACAGTGATGCCGACCAGAAGGATGACGATCTCGGCGACGATGGCAACTTCTCGACCAGCAGAGACCCGTATAGTCACCTAGGCTAGCAGGCGAGGAGTGAGGCAAAGAACAAGACCGCTAGCGTAAGTCACACCATACCTTCCCAGTATCAACCCCCAACTAACCACTCACTGTACGCTCCCAGGTCCTCCTCATCAAGATGACACCCACCCAAGTCCGAGTCATCGAAGCCAACGCCCGCGGCCCAACCGTGCCAAACATCGAGATGACTTTTGGCGAGCAATTCCAACACTACCTCGGCAACCCCGAGCACGAGAACCAGGACCCTTGCCAGTGACGATGCTGACGACGGCGCACGCAAGGCCATAGTCGCCACAACCCAAGGTCGATGTCTAATCGTGAAATATACTTCACCGTCGCCAGCCCTCGTGGTTTACTCCGCCAATAGCACCAACCTTCTTCGCTGACTTGGTCCACCTTCAATCGACATCTCGCTTGCGAGAGCCATAGCACCAGATAGGCTGGTAACATCCGAACAGGCAGCGCGTTTCCAACCGCATTCGCTCCACGGCCTGCAACACGCGGCACGTCTGTCTGCATCTACCGCTCTCCTACCCTCCGACCGTTATATGGACTGTGGTGACGGCTGCGAGGCAGTCCCAAAAAAAAAGGTTATTGGGTGCGAGCCCGATAAATTCGGCTGCGCAGGTTTCAAGGTTTGTAACGACAAGCGAGCCGAATGGAAGATAAACCTTAATTGAGGCCGTACTGACTCCTCTCCGACAGGCTCCCTCCTGCACCTGGAAAACCCCGCCATATGGACATTGGAGATCGTCGCATATCTTGGCGGGGGCGTCGATCTTCAGCATCGTGCACTCCTCTCACGTGCCACGCGCCCATCATGCCTACTACAAGCCCTGGGGCGTGTCTCGTGCGGTTGTTGACGCCGAGGTCGACGTTCATGGCGGTTCTTCCTGCAATGTCAGACCTCCTGGTCGCGTTCCGGCTGCTATAGGCAGCGTGGTGGTCAGGCAGAGAATCCCGAGTGGTGACAGCAATGGGAGCAAGGACAGTGATGAGAGCCGCAAGTCGTCGGGCTCCAGGGCTCTCCCACCGCCACTCCTACTTTGATGGAGGACGATGATGGTGATGTTGGCGGAGTAATCCTCGTGGCCGAGGAAGCAAAAGGCGCAGGGAAAGGCAATATTGACTAGGTTTGACCAGAGTTTGTGACCCCTTAGTGGACTTGGTTTGTGTCAGGTATTTGCGGTTCGTGGACCCCGTTGGGTTATTGTTGGGGAGAGGAGGAGGAGGATGAAACTGCCATATTCGAGAGGATGTGGAAGCGGTTCAGTATCGGTCGCTGGGAGCAAGCCGGCCAAGGCCATTGAGAAGGCCGAGAGAGATACCGAGCACTGGGAAGCAGGATTGCGCATGTCCTTGCCGGAGTCAACCATCATAGAATAGTCTAAAGACAGACATTCTCCTCAGGCAAATTTCATCCCAAACCGCAGCTCTCAACATCACTGTCCCGTAGAGCTGTACACAGATACCATCCTCCACGTTCTGCTTGTTCCTCGGGGTCGTGTCCTGGGGGCTTTGCCGCTCTCCGCCTCGCCATCGAGAGTCTTCTTCCAGTAGCTCCGACCTCCCGTATCCTCAGCGCCTCGGATCGCCGGTTGAGGCTATCCACATCCTCAACAAGGCCACGAGTAAATCTCGTACTTGGCTTTGGATGACGGATGTGTCGATGGGCGAAAGGGCACACAAACGCCAACGAGAACCGGGGTGTCCCCGGCTCGGAGTTGTTGACTCAAGGCATATACTTCTCTCTCATCACAGTCATGTCAAGGGATACCTCAGACCCTCCACTTCGTTGACGGAAACAGCAGTGTCAAGCCAGTCTGTCGATATCACGCTGAAGCCCCAGATCGAGAACGGAAGCTCGGAGCCGCCCGGGTCTTCAGGATGTGGACGAATTGATGCCATACTTCTTCGGATATACACGGAGCCCAATGCAACCACTGTCCAGATCCCGCCTCAGTTGAGCAGAGCGAATCGCTCGGCGCAGTTGTGGTGATGGGGAGGGCAGGTAGTTACGCTTGACGCAAGGTTATGACCGACCACCATGACCATTGCTGTCACGACCCCATCGTCCCACTACAATTACCCTCTCCTTCAAACCTACAAGCGGGTATGAGCTTGAACGAGCCAGAGAGGCGAAAGAGGCAGCATCACCGCCAACGTACCGGCTACCAACCGCGTACCAAAGCGTTGCGACACCTCAAGCGCTCTACCAGAGTCCCAGCCACGCAGTCATCCTCGGGCCCTGCATCTATTGCGATCCTGATTTTGCTGTGACCAGACAATACTCGATGTCGGCCAGATCGAAGATGAAGGCGGAATGCTGGGACGCCTTGGTTGCGCCGCCGGACCAACGCGATTCCGGAGACCGCAACCGAAGATGATCGCCTATTTACACGTGGTGTGCACGTTAATGCCTGGAAGCACAAGTTACGTATATGAGACGACGAACAGGCGCGGGGACAAACAAGGCAATACATATGGAAGAGGATGTGGAAGTAAGGTACGCCGGGGTTCATGCGCATGTTCACCTCAGAGTGAGCTGAAGGATTGAGTGAGTGTGGCAAGTTGAGGTCTTGCTGCAGTCTGCGGCCCAATAGGGTAGCAGCTCTGGTGCTCAGAAGCTCCATCCTTACTTGTAACGATGCTTGGGTTCTCGGCTATGTTTTGTGCTTGTGGTCCCCGAAATGTGGAAAACTTTTCAGGGCCTGTGGCACGCTCACGTGATTTGATATCACAGCTTTTTGCTGACCGCTCATCCGACCATTATTCATGCCCACAGCTTCAATATCGACTCTCGCAAAGACAGTTGACGCATCAAATGCCAGCATCCACCTTCGATCTTCGCGTCCTCGACATTACATCCTTTTTATCTCAGATGGCCACGAAATGACGCCCTTGTCATGCACATTTAGTTCGAGTACGTCGCCAGCGGACATGGAGAGTAGAGGTGCGTAAGTCGTCCCGTCAATCTCGAAGTTGTTTGGGTTCCAAAAAGCTAGCACTCCGTCGCCTTAGGCTCCTGTCCGCACTCGATCGCCATCTGAGGCCCATTCGCAACATCCCTTTCGACCTTCCCCCATTTCTACGATATCCGAACATTTCCCTCCCATCCCGCGCCGGCCGTCGGGCTGTCCCTGGTCAGACTTCCCCCCACGATCAGTCGGACCTCAATCACCACGCCGCACAGCACCCACAGCCCCCCGCAAGTCCATACGGGACAAACATTACTAGCAAAAAGAAGAGGACATTAGGCTACAGCAGTATCACATCCGCATGGCACCCGATCCCCTCGGCGCCATCTCTTCCCGATACCACGCGCGTGGGAAGGAACATATCGATACCTGTGTGGGCAGTCTCTCTGGGTCGGACTGTGGACAATGCAGCTGCGGCGAGTTCAACGTCGCCGCTGCGTCGGGGGAAGTTTGGCTTTGCAGCCCAACTCTACGCCGGACCTGCAGTCAGGGTCCAAGATGGAAAGGACGCCGATCGCACCATTGCTCTAGGCGAGGGCCAGTGTGAACATAGCAGTGAAGCCCAGCTCGGATCACTTGATGTTCGGGAGCAACATCACGTTCCTTCTCCTGCCACCATCTCCCAACTCAAATACCTGGATGGGTACTGGGGCGATTGGTCTGCCGGACTACAGCTAGCTTCCATTCCACAAATCAATCTTGACCCAAGTACATGATTGCTGCCCACCCGTGAAAGCATGCTGGTTTGATGTGTGCCCTCCCAATTAAACCTTCGTCTGCCATCAACGTCAGTAGCAAGAGACTCTCCACCGACGGCAACGCCGGAGTTGGGGACCTGCCCTACATTGGACGATGTCACTGCTTCCCTTAACCCTCTCACGTTCCATCTCGGACATGATCTTTGCGTCATGCAGCACTGGACTGAGCTGGCAAGACCCTTCGCCTGCTTGATCAAAGCCGTATCGTCATCCATCAAGCTGGGCTAAGACTAGCGTCTTCAATCTTAGACACAGGCTGGTGAAGAACATGCATCGAACCTGCACCACATTGCCTGTGTTTCTCAGCAAGTCTAGGTTACCTGGCATGGCGCTTCTGGACGGAACTTGCTATCCGTCAGGTCAAATGCCACTTGGTGAGACGGGTTTGAACACGTTATGCACAAAATCCTTTTCTTTGTTCAGGAAGTTGCAGGACCACACAGCCCTCCACATCCTTCCGTGTGGGGAGAATGTGTCGAACATCTTGACTGTCTCGAGCTTACCTAATGTCGCAATAAGACGCCGCATAATTTACGCCCCAGTGGAAGACGGAAATGTCCGTCTCGTCACTCTTGGTGTGCAGGGGAAGCGTTCCTCTCAGCTGCAGGTTTATGCTGCTGCAGAATCATGCAGGTCAAAGAAAATGCGCCCGGAAGGCCCGAGTAAAACATTGTAGAACCGAAACGAGACCATAGCTGTATGCAAGGCCGACAATGGGAATTATGAGACGGTCAGCGTCTACGGCAAGCCCGCAAGACAGCGCCCATAGACAGTAAAAGGCACACCGGTGAGACTGTCCCAGACGGTCACCATCTCTGCGCTTCTTCAACACTGCAACAGAAAGCATAGGAGAAACCCGACGTGCACCACACGCACAGGATACGCAATAGGCAAGAGGTAGTCTGCCGGAGAGTGAGTCGGTCTTAAGGGTAAAGGGATGGCACTTGTGAGACGGGTCTGTCATGTCGTGTTGGCTTGAGTCTGACACGGGAGAAACCCGAGCATGGAAGAAGAGAGTGATAGCGCGTATGCTGGGGCTGGATGGATCAGACACAGGAACCTGATAGCAGCACGTGAATGGAAGACATCACAGTGGGGCATTTCCATACCCGTCCTGTGCCAAACCTCAATAATCAGACTCTCCCACACAGCACTTCTCCAGAGCCTCTCAAGGTCTCTGAACTCCGTGACAACGCTCACAGGCTCTTTTGCTCCCTGACTTTAGGCGCCGAAGGGACGATTGATGCTGAGTACCTTCGGCGCCACAGTTCCACCAGCGCAAGACCATATCGCCTCAAGCCATCTAACTGGGAAGAACACCATCTCTTCTAGGCCTGGCAGGCAGAGAGGGTCCGGGACAATCAAAAACACCACCCAAAAAAGAGACGAAGTCCAGACTACCCGACTTGCTGTGGTCATTAAGCAAGGTGGCAAACCACCATCAAGAAGCCCACAACTCAACGAGCCACCCCAAAGCCACCATCCTTTCCCAATCTCGCTATCGGTGACAGTCACTCCTTCTGAAAACCCGTGATTGAAGCACACGATCTCTTGGCATCTCGCCGAAACCTCCTCAACCAAAACCACGCTGTGAGCTAAGCACTGTCCGCAACAAGGCCTGCTCCTGCTCATCTCGCCCATAGCATCCATCGGCTAGAGATATTCCACTGGCGCAACGATCTCAATGCACTCGTGAGGGCACTCCCATCTCAGCCGCGCATGTTGTCAGAAGACCTGGTGGGCATCCCGTCATGCTTGACTACAGCGGGAGCTCGCACAAAACCGCCAAACAAGGCGCCACGGACAACCATCAAACACCAGAGAGAAGAAGAAAAAGGAATCATTGCAACCATCTCGGTAGCAGGTTTCGCGAGTAGAGTGCAGATACAGCACTTCGCTCTCGGCAGTGGACTGGCTCGAGTGCTCTGCCAGTACTAGCCTCCTCTCACCGGTCGATCTCGCAAGATACATCGAACTTGCCAAGGACAACCAATAGCGAGAAGTTCCCAACGTCTCTCTGAGCCGACCACAGCTCACACACGCCAACAGCGCGCGTGCCACAGCAGCAACACCTCCGGCAACTCCACGGCGCCCAGATCCCGTCGAGCATAAGTCCAGACACAAAAGCAAAGTTCATGGCATCTCCAAAAAGTCCATGTAGAGAGTCACTCGACCGCATTTGCTCACAAGAGCGGGAAGTGGCCAAAAACAAACGACCCAAGATCTTGAAAAGTCCGACCTTCGGCACAGAGCTGTAGGTAGCCTCTTCCTCGCTGCAACTTTCAGAACCCGGCTGAACAAAAAGCAGGTTCATAGATACGCAACCAAGAGCCACATCCCTTGACAGCTATACCGATCTACTCGAGTCTTGATCCACATCCAAGTCAAGGTCCGGTCCAAATCCATCAGTCGGTCGGGCCCACTGCCATCACCATCCTACCGATCAACAGACACCTCCCACACCACCTGCAACCATTGGTTTGGGGGGCTGGGACATTGGCGGTCCCAACGAGTACTCGGCGACTCGACCACCTCCACGGCCGCCGTCAGGCACCAACTGTCCACCAAGACAAAACAAAACAAAACAGAAAGAAAGAAAAAGACAAGGAGACAGAAAGGCTTCAACGGCGGAAGACGAGCAAATCCGAATCCACGCAGACGTCGAAGCAGCGGCAGACTCAAACCACGCACCAAAGCAACCACGGCCTTCCACTTGCCAAATTCACATCCTATGCTCCATCTGGTACCGGTGGCCCTCTCCCCACAAAGAGTGTAACCGATCCAGAAACCACCCACAAACGAAAGACATCCCCGTCAAATTTCCAATCTGGTAACGGTGTCCGAGCATCTCAACTCGGTACCGGCCAGACGTGCGTGACGGCGACCGCTCCGACCCAGGCGACGGTGTCCGCATCCCCATCGACGGGGGATGTGGTAAATCCGGCCTAGCTTGATCCCGGTGTCCATCCGTGCCCAATCACAGGGGCTTGGTAACCGACTGGACTCGACGGCGGTCACCCACCACACCACACTATTGCACATGTGGTATCGGTGTCTCGGGTCAGAACAGTAACTGGCCAGACTTTGACGAGGAGCATGTATTTGTACCCTCATAGCTGAGATGCCGGGTGTCCAACTCCATGGCGTGGGCAATCCAGCCGCACGGATCCTCTCCCGGTGTCCAGGCTATACAAAATCATTGCCGTGGGAACTGACTGGCTGGACATAACTGTTGAGGTGTCCGTGCCGAAACCTAGCACGGTAACCCTTCCAGAAGGAACCCCAGAACCGGTGTCCTCCCCAACTCGGGCGCGGGTAACCGGCAGGTGCTCGAACGGTGTCCACGCAGCTTTTATGCTGGTAACCGACAAGAAACTGAACGCGGCACTCACCACTGCCCACCACAGATCCGACGGGCGACACCCTCACCAAATCCAGAATGGTGACCCCGGCCAGACCTGACGATGACACTACCAACGACCGCATTGGCGGTTTCCATGCCCCCCACACCGCTATGCTACTCCATCCGGACTCTCCATCCCGGTGTCAGGCTCACTCACAGCGCAAATAACCGATACTCGCAGAGCCCGGTCTCATGATCAAACCGTGCCAGTTGAGGTGTTCATGTCCTATGACGACGACATGGTAACCCGCTCTTGTCTGGTGGCCAGGAGTGGGAACCGGTAACCGATAAGAACTGACGGGTGTCTGGAGCACCGAGCACTTGCTCGTCACGGCCAACCTGGTTATTTGGGGTGTCCGACATAGCAGACGGTAGCCCGACCAGTGTATGACTCGCCAACATCGTCCATCCAGGTGGCGCAAAGCGACCATCAAACCTGGCGGTACCAGACCAGATCTTGTCCCGGTGGCATGTCAACCACGGCAAGTAACCGCAGGACACGACGGGCGCCTCACAGCGATGGCCGGTTATTGTCCCGCATCCGGCAGCGGTGTCGGTGTCCTGCCGGGTCCAGGGCGCTGTAACCGGGTTATCGACGGTGGGCGCGGATCAGCGCAACCCCCTGTCAGTGCACAGTCAATGACGGGGGCCGCGCGTGCCAAGCAGGCAGTGTGCGGTAACCGGTCGGGTCGACTGAGGGATGTGGAGGCCTCGTCTTGCGAGTGGGGGTTTCGTGACAGGTTCGGTGGAGGCAGTCGTGTCGCAGCTCGGAGGGGAGCGTGGTGGAAGGGCATGTGGTTTTTGAACTAGGTGGCGAGAAGGAGTGATGGTAATTTGTCTTCGAGGATTGAGAAGACAGTCCGTGGATAAAGTCGAATGGCTTCTTTGGTTCGGTGGAAAACGCACGGAGGTGCTTCTGGAACAGAATCCGGTCAGCGGGAGGAATCTCTGCCGTCGTCACCAAGATGCTTGTCAGACAAGCGACTCACCGAGTCCTGGCCTGTCATCCCTGGTATCAGCCCGATAACGGCAACCGCCCCTACCCTCGTGTCGTTTGGCGTCCATGCTCGATGTGTCGACGATGATGCTCTGGCTCCCTGTGCTGCTCTTCGGAGCAAGCCTTGCGTGCCGGACCTGATCGCGGGACGCTTGTGTGTAGGCCACTAGGCGGGATGGGGATGGTGGCCGTTCGGGTTGATGGTGGGAAGACGGACACTCGGGAGTTGGTCGTCGGACGGGGGTGTTTGGTGGTGACGGCTGGAGGTAGGTAGATCAATTGACTCGGAGTCTGATTCTGGAGTTGGCTTGCCTTGCTTGCTGATTGACTTGATCTGATGTTCTACTGCAAGGTGAAGTGATTGGAGATTTATGGACTTGAACGCAGCAGCATTGGAAGACACTGGAATTGGACGTGGTCTTGGTTTGGTGGCCGTTCTTTTCTTCCGTTCACATAATTGTTTGCCGAAAGCCAAGCGTGAAAAGTCTGCGCCCCGCCTGTGTGCAACATGAATGTAATTTGGTGCTACTCCAACTGCGAGGGATGTGCCTTTTTTATCATTACGTCACTCCACCATCTTTCCGTAGGTTGTGTTTATCGTTGACTCTGGCAAAGCACACTCACTTTCGACATCGACCCGAGACCAGGGGCGACGTCATCTCCATGCAGTACATTTTCTCACAGCCGTACCCATCCAAGAACCATGAATCAACACAGCCAAGCCGTTCAACGAGGACACACATCTGCGACCGGCAAGCCCTCGAACTTCAGGGCGGAGAGTCAAAGAGCCAGAACAAGAACCAGACGGCGGCACAAACCCAACAGCCGCGTCCCCAGGCCATAATTATTCGCACCCCCTCGGATCTCGAGCTCGCCATGGATACCCACTTAAGCTTTATCACAACTGGAGGTGAGCTTTGCCGCTCAACACAGCAACGAATTCGAGTGGCGTCCGAAAAATGCTCCACCACTACGCTGCGGTCCTTGGAGCATCGCTGGAGAATCGCTGCACTCAATGCCCAAGCCGCTGCGGGACAAGCATAAGCCCAACCAGCCGCTCCAATGGCTCGGTGGCGTCAATGTGCTAAAGTTGGCAAATCACTTTGGTGGTGGTGGTGGGGAGATCTGCAACATCCAGCTCAAGGCATGACAGAACCGTAGCACAGCAGTTTCGTAACTTGATGACAACCATATCACTCCGCTGGTACGAGCTACTGGTTGACGAGCAAGCGAGCAAGTCGTACACAGAGCATCCATAGTAATACTGAAATATCTGCGGCAGAATCGACAGATGCATCAATGCCCCTCAAGCTCAAAGCCAGCCCCGTCTTTCCTCGGCATGAAACATAACGCCGAAACGTCACAGTCAGCAACTTGGTACCCTCCTTTCTCACACAGCAAACCACACCTGCCAGCTACTCGTCCCCCTCTCACACCTGCTCAACAAGTACCCTTTCATCCATACACTTCAAGTTACTTGGACTTGCACTTGTTTTCATCCTCACCTCTTCGGCTAACAAAGGGGAAGGCCCAGTTTGAGCAGCTGGGAGAAGTTTCCAATCGGCGTTGTGCTGCAGGATGGCCAACCACGGCGTGGATTATATGGTAACTCTCGTCGTTCACGTCAATGTCAATGCTGCCATCATCTCCATAGGCTATGTACACTGATTTCCATCACAGAGGCATGTGGACTGATGGAGATGTCCTCCGCAATCAATGGCGGAAGAGCGATGCTGTCGCGAAGAGTTAGTCACCCAAACGAGATGGCAGGACGAACATCACCTCTGGGCCTAGCCTAGTCTGGGACGTTGTTGAAGAGACAGAAACCCATAGGCTGGTCTCGTTCGGCGTGGCGACGATCAGGGTGGGTGATATTCGCAAGCGGGGTACTCCTCCCTGCCCGTGGCGTCTTCGTCGGGACGGTCCGGGAGAACGGATGATAGTACAGCCATTGCTAACGTTGCCGGCCAGAACACTCTTGCAGGCCTCAATAGTACCTCCGGTGGAGATTAACGCAGCCTCGAAGGTCATGATGGTGGAGCACCGGCGGCACAACACAATGGTCACGTAGCTCCCCCATACGTGTCGTCGTACGTCTGACGCTCAGCTGAAGGTATGTTTCGAGTTCCGGGTTGCAGAGAGTGTTGATGGGGGCGACTGACTGTGGTGCGTAATGGCTCGATCCCTCGAGTCTTGATTCGAGCCGCCAAGCCTCACTGTCAAGCCACCACATCGTGTCCATCGCGCCCTTGAGTCGGGCAAAGTAAAAGGCGAAGGTGCCGCCGTGGCTGCCTGTGTCGACAACTCCTCCCCACTCCGCCTGATGTCTGTGCGTCCACGGCTAGTTCGCCCTCGCCACGGCTGCTTCAGATGGGCGTAGGTCCGCTGACCGTGTGAGGTGTGGTTGGAGACACCGAAGGGGACGACGTGGGAAACCGAACTGGGGGTACAGCGCCTCGTCGACGTCGCCTGTTCGACCCGGGTCTCAATCTGGCGTCGCCCAAACGATACATCTCCTAGGTACTTTGCGCTTGTTCGTCCAATAGGCCGTCCAATAGGCATGGCAATCTTCTTGGAAAGCCGGCATGTACTCTCCGTCGCCCATCCTTTGCCCTGTCACCCAATCGATATGTTTGCCGAGACGTAGGCCAGAACCGACCTGGGCGATGTGCCCGTCCGGCGTTATCGGGTTGTCGAGCTTGCGATGACAGCCAGCGCAAAGTATTGCGCCAGATAAACTGGTGCTAGGTCGCCGCCTTGACTGCGACTAGGCATGATCTCCGGTTGGCTGGACCGTAGACCTAACATCGTCAATAGTATGATCGTCAATAGTATGATCGTCAATAGTATGATCGTCACCGTCCTTGGTGATGTCGTTCTCTGAAGCCATTCATGGGCCATGGTCCTATTATAGTCAGGCCGAGTGCCGGCGGCATATCACCGGTAGTCAAAGCTTAGGAGTAATCCACCTGCTTGTGAGCCAAAGACCTCCTCGGGGTCTCCAAAAAAGCGACCATAGCTGCGAGTTCGGCAACAAGAGTACGTATCTCGGTCCACCTCATCCTTCTGCCTGGCTCGCTGACTCGTCAGCTCTCTCTCCAGGACAGAAAGTCCCTCAGCAACCTGATTGGGATCCTGTCCGTTCCTGGTGGAGGCCTTGGTCGTTCGCAAATTGTGACGGCGACCTTCTTTTTGGGACAGCCACGCGGCTGTTACCCTAGTCACGGCGGATGGTTTCGATATGCGGATCTATGGTCTCCAGGTCGTTACAGACTTGCTGAAAGTTGTAGTCGAATGTGCCCCCCGACCTAAAGTCGTATTAGTACTATCAGTGTCCGGACGTGAAGCCGCGGCCGAGGGAGCAGCCACGTGGTATCCAAGCACAAACAGCGCTGAAGTGTGCTGCTCATTGGTGCCTCTTCGCCTTCTCGCAACCTGACGGTCAATGATGGCGAGTCCATGTCCGTGGAGAGCAGTGTCTTAGGCTTGCTGCAGCCGTAGAAGCTACCAAGCGCATCTGCAGGAGACGAGAGTGATGCGAAAAGGCAGAGTGAGGTTTGCTATAGATGGAACCCAACAGTAATGGCCCTTCTTCCAGCAGGCGTGTCTGCTTCACGGTCTTCTTCTCTCTGCGCCAGAGACCCGTGTATGTAGATATGTCCCACGCGATCAATGGCGGCAGAGCGATACTGTCGCAAAGAGTGCTGATGTGTATCCGGGATTGTTGGTGGAGATGCTATCGCCGTCGCTGACGTCGTCCATCTCGGTAGGTCCGACCATCTCTTCTGTAGCATCTCCTCCTTCGCGCGGGTGTTGATACGTTCTTCCCCACCCTCCATCACAGCTTGACGTAGCAGTCTTCCTCAGCGTCAAAAGGGTCGAAATTAGATCGTCAGTGGGGCACGGCTGGTTGTGGGGGAGCAGCCATCGGGACCCGCAACGGTAGGGGTGGGTTGAGGCCGCGGATGGTGAGGCTGTGGAGGTACTGCGCGGCCGAGCCGTGGTCGAAGTAGAATAGGAGAGGGGAGGATGTGCGGGCCGTGCAGAAACTCAGCATCCCCGAACGCCTGGAGGCTTGGGGGCCTCCTCCTTTGCCTCCTCCTTCTCCGCCACTTTTGATGGTCCTTTCGCCGTTGACGGCCTCTGGCCGAGCATTCTCTTTGGCCTTGACGACGGTAGTCTCAGCATCAACTGCAGGCTCGGCGTCCTTCACGGGCTCTTCATCCGCGGCCTCGGGAGACGGCTCTGGCTTGAGATGACCCTCAGGAACGACAGCTGTCTCCGGGTTGGCGGCTGTAGAAGATTCCTGAGCCTCAGTCACAGCAACCTCCTCGTCATCGAGACCCTCGTCGGTGTGCCTCATAACGTCCTTGAGGACGAAGTAGCCGGGATCTTGTTTGGGACTGCCTTAGCTCGCGGCTGTCAACGCAGTAGCTGGAAGGCTGATGCGCAAGGACGAATGTCTGGACAAACTTCCCTGGCTTCAAAGACTTGTTGGACAGCTCGCGGATAACCTGAATAACAATGCTCTTTCCCGAGGATGTTTGACCTGGCCCAAACTGGGCGGGTACGTAGGATGTAGCCGCATCTGAGTCCAATCCTCTGCGGTCGGTCTTGGTTCTTGTGCTTCCTTGCCGTTGAGAGGATACCCAACCCACTCAATGAGGTACTTGGGTCCTTGAACCGACGGAACCTTGCCATGAGACGGCCTCCCCGGTTTGGACGGACCTCGCAGGAGTAAGACGTACAACAGTCCTTAACCTCCGCAGCCTTCTGAGCGAAAGACTGGGTCACTTCTCTGGTACCGTCTCCTTGCGCTTGAATACATTGTCAACTCATGGTCACACAGGTTGGGAAAGGCCTGGCCATTCCTTCAAAAGTGTTAACGTATGTATCCGAACATCTGATACACATGTTCACCATCTCGTCCCCGCGAGTCTGGATTATCAAAGTCTGTCGTCGGTGGACGTACGCCGTAAGGAGCTGTGGTCTAAACTTTGTTCGGCAAAGGAGATCGCGACCGGAATCCACGACGTATCCCACCTTAGGGGTGGCAATGTTGGTTTCCGCGATTTATTCGGGCTGCAAAGATGACCTTGTGTTTGCTTGTTGTGTTTTCAGATATTTCGGCTGGGTGTCTTCCTCCACATGTTCAAGGGGGTCCTTGTAGCGGACAACATCCAGAAAGACCTTCGTGGAAGAAGTTGGATGTAATGTCCGGCACCAACCTGGTCGAAATTTTTGCCAGCCCATCATAAACGGTGGCATTGTCATCCGGCCGTCGCTTCAACGACACTGACCTTCGCGATATCGCCATTGAACGTAAAGTATGGTCGACCGGAGCTTGTGTGTGGTCTTCTCCTCGTTCGGAACCTAGACTTCCTGAGGTCGTGTGGGTTTGCGCATATCTCTGTAGGCGGGCTCTCCGACAGCTGCGTAAAGGTGCGAACCAACGCTCGCACGCTGGTCGCTTTCGTGTCAATAGCTTATGCGACAAAAGCATGCAGACGACTTGTCCCTTGCTGACTGCACTGCCAGCCTTGGAGAAGCTCCGGTGACCTCGAAACACAATGCCGTGTCTGCTGGTGCCTTTCTCAAACCTAAGTGCTTCTGGTTGGGGTTGGGGAATCGCCACATGCTCAGAGCTGGAGTGGTGTGTTTGGAGAGAAGTGACTGTTTTTAAATCGAGGCGCTGTTGTCTGCGAGGGTAATCGAGGTGTCGGGTCTGTTCAATGGGAGAGGTGTTGTCGCGGAAGGTAGGAGTGGCTCCTTGCGTTTGAAGGGAAGTCTGTAGCATGGGCCTCTGTCTGAGGTAAAGAATGGTTAGGGCCATCTTCTTCACAGGGGATAGAAGAGATGCGTACCTGACATTACCGCTGGAGCAGACTGCTACCAGAGCTTTGTCACTGGGCAGAGGAGCCTCGATTTTTCCTGTTGGTGGAAGGTTACCTGGCACTCATCAGAAAAGGTATACGTAGTCCGTCAAAGAGCGACATACCAGCTAGTTTCCATTTGGGCGCATCTCGATCGATACAGTGTTCGTTGACAAAGATCGACGGGCTATCAAAGGAAATGTCGAGTCGGGCATCGACATAGCAAGAAAGCACAGCCGCCTCAAGCTTGTGTACCTGATGGTTGGATGGTTGGAGAGCGACGGGTCAATTTCGCCTAAGGAATCCATCCCACCACACCGACCGGATTGTGTCATCTTTTAATTGGCTGACGAGTGACCGCTCGTGAAGAATTTTCAGTGTAACCAGACCTCAGGAACCCAAGTCTGTACACTCAGAGAGCCCCTGTAGAAAATCACAAACCCCTCTGGAAATTCGCCCAAATCGGCGTCAGTGCCAGCTGCTAAACTGCATGGTCTTTCACCTCTGGCTGTCATACAGTATCACCATTGATGTCACTGGAGTGAACACGGTACCTTAAGAGAAGGACCTTATATCTAAGTGGAGATGTGTACGGGGATTGATATCTACAAAATGTCTTCGGCCCCGGACCGGTCACTGCTCAATCCGTAGCGCGTGTTCGAGGCGGCAGCCAAGAAGAACACAATGACATTGTGATGAGTGTATGTACAAAACCGTCAGAGACTGTCAAAACCACCACGATAAAGTACCTCGAAACCATGTTCATAACACACCGAATCCATCCCTCTCCCGTTGCCCGACACTATCACTACCATAGCATCGGGTTTCCTGCCTCCCATCTGGAACCTTATAAGTCTCTACATACCAACAGCTCTAAAGAAGGCAGATGCTCGTAACGACCATCTCAACGTCGTCGTATGTGCGCACCGTCTTTGCAGGGGCTTGGATATCTACCATCCCACAGAGAGAGATATGTAGCCGAGATATCCCTCGCAACCACGGTGCCGGCTATCACCGCCCCTTTCAAGTGTGCGCTAGCGAGACCCATTCTTCTAGCGCCCTGATCACCGCCCCTTTCAGTCCCTCTGCGCTAGATTTCCAGAATCCCTGCAATTAGCGATGACGAAAAGGCGAGAATCTGACTAGCTTGATATGATACTTGAAGCTTGATTGCAGGTCCGAAAAGCCAATACTTCGCCTGGGATGGTGGGACGTCCGGTATCAGGTTCTGATCCAGGTGTTTTGCGTAGCTCTCTGTGGCAAACGTCTGGAGATCTTGACCACTGCGGTTCAACCGGTGACTGGTAGCTGCGCGCCTCTATTTGCAACATCCGGGATCTCAACATCCCTTTGACAGTAGATAAATAATCCCGGGTTTAAGGTTGAAGGCATTAAAGCAAAATGGGAAGTTTATAGCATTATTATCAAAACACCGGCTCGCCTAGGCGCCCTCCGCTCTGGCTCCCATCCCTCCAAGAGGCTTGTCCTGAATGTTCGGAAATGCAAAGGCGGGAGGAGCCGATGCTGGAACAATGGTACTTGTTTCAGAATGATGGCGCTTCTTAACCAGTTGACCCAAGTTGCCTGCCTGTCTCTCATGACTCCTGGCCGTAGGACGTAGTGCATGATACCAAGGACCTCGTCCTCGTTGTTCCCTCCACCTACCCCTCCATCATCATCGTCCTGCCATCGATATGACGTAAGCAAGTCATCGCCGATCCACCATGTCGAAGATAGCGCATGCAGAGGACATGTCAGATTCCATGACGGTATCGCGGTTGGTCTAGGAGAGCTTAAACCATTTGAGAAATCCAAAGTCTCCCGCTATCGAGGATTCCGATGCAGAGAAGTTGAGACCACTCCGTACCCAACAGCAAGATCCAGGAGGCATGACGAGAAAACCGTGTTTGTTACTTGTAAGTTCTCTTCACGATGTTGAAACAGCGTATCCATAGCATATTGTGGGGGATGGGAGATATGAAATGGATCGGGGGATGCTGGAAGTAGGAGAGAGAAAGAGCGGGTCACCCTGAATTTGCGGTGTGCTCCCCTGTGGACGTTCTCTTGGGCATGGATCATCGCCTACACTGTAGGTCGAGACACGGTTCGGATGATCTCTCACCTTTGGCAATCCGTTCAATGTACCTTAGCTTCCGGTTCTAACGCCTTGATCTGTTGAAGACTTCATAGCGCTGCAGCCTATTGCAAGCGTCAATCCACCCAAATGGACGATGCGTTCTGTACCTCGCTTTATTTTTGAATAGGTCTGTCCTGATTGAGGTCTAGTCTTGTCACAGGAACACGTCGAAAGAGAACGGGCATGGCCGAGTCCATTGCGCACCAGGTGCCGCAGCTACATCTCGACCAAGGCGCGCTGCCGGTTGGTCTCGTCCAAAAGGCGAACCAAGCGGTGTCCGCGAGACTGGCCGGTGATAGCATCAGTCCTGATCTTCGCTGACTTGCATCGCAGCCTCCGTCAAAGGCTTGGCCCGATCTTTCCTCATCGGAGTGCTGCTTTCTACTGAGGCTCTCTTCTTCTGAGAATTACCTCCGGCAGCCTGAGTAAGGAGCGTGCCGTCTTATGCTCCTACTCCTCCTTATAGTCCCCGCCTGAATCCTGGTCACCTGCCGCGGCGAGGGGGCTCCGTGAACGCTCTACGTCGGCTCTAGCGAGTTGGGCGACCGTGCCTATCAGGCTGGTTGCGAATCGTCCCTGCAACAAAGAGAGTGGTACGAATTCGTTAACGTCGGGGCCGAGGTCTCCGCCGAAGATCGGAAACTGTCAGCCTCGATCATCCCTATGCCTTGAGTTAGTCGTTGACATGATAGAGGCAAGGCGAACCAAAGACGTACCGACGGTTCACGGCACCGCCGCGCCAGAATCCCCGTTGAGCTTGAAAGTGTAATGAGAGTCAGCCAGATATCGTGACGTCCACGAGACTGGGCTTTCGAGGGAGGGACGGAGTTGAGGTCGTACTTCGACACAGACGACTAGCATAAAGAAGATGAAGTTCCTCGCCGAAGACGAAGCGATTGTCGTTGCAGCACTTAATGTGCTCCACGGATCGGATAAACGCTAGACCGCATCGGCTAAATCATCCCGTGTTATCGATAAGATGAGCTATGCCAAACAGATGAGCTGTCAAGTCCGAGACCTTGAGGTCTTTCTTGCTCCTGCCATATCTTCAACGAGCAACGGGACGTTTATGGGACAGTGCTGAGCACTCAAGGGACATCTTCTTTACCACCTGCCAGTGCCCATGTTTGCATATCATTTTGCCTCATTGTCTATGGCACCATGCTGCTCAAATCCATCCTCCCGGACGGCTGGCACGAATACGAGACTTCCCCCCACCATCTGGTGCCAAGAGGCCATTTGGAACTTCCTTCGATCGAGTCGAGGCTGAACGTTCCTCGCGTTGCTTGCTCTTTCGCCATTAGCATGTCACGCAAACATGACATCCGCATTCGGTCGGAGGAGTTACAGGATACAAGCAACTACATTTCATACGAAGCCGAGGGCACGTCATCCCCTCTGAGCATGTTCGAGGCCGCTTTGTGTATGTTCGCATCAACCATACACACGACCGCTATCCCCCCTGCAGTCACAGACATAACAAAACCCAAATGAAGTATTTGCTAACGTATTACCAATGCCTTCAGATATCACCCAAACCTCCACTGCGTAGAACGCCCCCAGAATCAAAGCCGACGTACCTCCCAAAAGACTTCCGAAACCCACACACCTCCTACACCTCCCTGCCTCGGCAAACCCGATACTCCTCCACCTCGTCTACGACACCTCCCGGCAAAACGACGCAGTCCAAACGGCTCCCCAAAAAATAAACACCTCCTCACTCAGGCCCATAAGATCCATGCCGCAGCCGCCACAACTTCTTTGCCTGGCGCCGCTTCGCAGACTTCGACACTCCCTGCCCCGGCGGTGCGCGATGGGTCTGTTGCGGCCGCAGCTGCTGTTGTGGCTGGACATCAAGGGACGCCGGTAGCATCTGGATGGTGGATGGTCGAGGATATCGCTGGCTCTGGACCTCCACTGGCACCTGTTGCCATGTCTGCTGTTCTCGTCCCGGTGCCGATTGTCCCCTCATCGACTGCACACTCGCAGCAGATCTAGTGTTGGAGGATGTGGTTGTGGTTGCGGACGACGAGAGGGTGAAGGCTGACGCTACGGAGGCGATGCCATCTGTATTCATGGTCCCATCCGTGGAATGTGAATACTGTGGCCTGCTGCCCAACATTTGCCGCGTATTACGCTGGCGATCCGACCGACGTGGCGCCGGCTCAGGTGCACGACCACCACCGCCGACACCATCGCCCTCGTCAAGCCACTCGGGTATCGGCCCCCCCAGCTCGATCCCAATCAACACACCCCTCTTATCGCCCCCAAGCCCCTCCACCGTCCCGCCGGGAGAAGCGTCCCAGTCGTCGCGGGCCCAGTGCCTAGTATAGGCAGGCCAATACACGCCTTTCCCCGCGCCACCGGCCATCTTGTAGATGACGATGACATCCTCCCTGTCGAGCCGCACCATCACGTTCTGGATGTGCCGCACCAGCCTCGGGTGTACGACCTTGGCGAACAGCGGGTTGTCGGGGAAGGAGCAGTGGACCTCGCGGCAGATGTGGTCGAGGATGTTGTGCTGCCCCTCGGTGTTGTTGGAGTCGCGGGAGTCGCGGTACATCTGCGTCTCGATGGTGCCCGGGGTGAGTTTGTGGGCTGATATGATCTGGTGGATCTTGCGGTTGGTGTGGGCGCACCAGGCGATGTGCTGGTATTTGCTGTGGAGGAGCTGGGCGAGTGTCTTGTTGCAGACACGCTGGGGTGGATGGTTAGTACGGAATGGGCGGGTGGGATTGGGGTATGGAGGGCGAACCTCTGGCGTGTTTGACTTGCACATTGAAGTGGTGGAGGGTGGAGGAGAAGACCTCTTGTCTGGTGCTCTGGAAATAGGTCACTGATGCTGTGTATAGTTGCACTCGTGACGAGGAAGAGCACAAGAATGGGATGGAGAGAAGTAGTGGACGTTGGAGAATGCGGCATTCGATCGTGGTGGCAGGAGGGCTCTTGTGATTCAGGCATTGCAAAAAGACTGGCCGCCGTCCCTCTTGACGACAGATGTACGAGTGAGACAGGCACAGACGATGCAAGATTCATAACCCACCGGAATCCAAATCTTCCATCATGAGGAGAGACACCAAACTGCACGCCATGCATATATAGGAAAGACATTGTCTTAAACGGTATCCACGTGGCTCATGAGACATCAGCCACAGTGCAGTTCGAAAGAACAAAAGAAGGATGCAAAACAGCAGAGTCAGAAGCATGACCAGTAAATGGGTTTACGAGACATCGAACGCAGGCAGTGATAATTATGCAGAGGAAATAACGGATGATCCAGACGAGCAGAAATGGCTGGAACCTGTCTTGCCCAGGTTGTCTCAACGGGACTACAGCAAAACAGTAACTGGCAGCAGAGGGAACATTGCAACAAAAAAAAGGATGTGTTGATGCACATCTGATCCTAGATACCAAAGGTGAGGCTTGGAACCCTGGATCATCAGTTAACTCAACGTCGTCCATTCCTAGTGCAATTGGGACGATAGTGCAAGACAGCAGAGCTTGCATTCGGTGTGTCCGCTGATCTGAGACATTGAGACCAGAAGTCACCCAGCGTGCATGTCTAATATATTGACAAGGGAGAATCGTGGTCAGACTCAACAAAAGTGGTTCAGTGCCTCAGATGGGCCTTCCGCCGTCCGTGACAGGATGCTGCTTTCACCCCAGGCCTGTCCAATCGGCCATCCGACACAGTAACGTGCTACGGTACGCCAACGCCGTTGACAAGAGGCCACCACCTCAGAGGAAGAGGCCAAGGTCAGATGTTGCCAGAACAAGGCTCCAGTCAAAAAGCCCCAGGGCATCAGTCCAGGACAAAATACTGAGCAACGCCCTCGCAACCTCGGAAAGAGCCGATCAGGTCCGCTGGCATTGACAAGCCTAGCCGGAGGTCAAGATCGAGGCCTTCAGCATCCAAGGCACAGGCGTCTGTCAGGCCATCAATGTGCATGTAAAGTTCAACGGTCCAAGGCTCAAGCAACACCGTCATTGTCCACCTTCTGCCTGAAGTCCCAGTATTGTTCGCCTTGTCATCCTAATCCCGGCACTTGCTGGTGTCCTCGTAATCCCTTGCCACTAGCTGCAAATTCTCCCCATCCAGCAGTCAGTACCAAGTTCTCAACCGAGTTCAAGACGAATTGCATCCTATTTGCAGATGATGTTTCCACTGGGTACCATCAGGGATTAGTACTGTGATTGCCCAGGGTTGTCTAAGCTCAGGCTAGATATCGTACAACAAGTAGTCGATTCCGTCATCGACAACCTGCTTACAGTCTACGCAGATCGCAGCCGGGAGTAACGTCGACGACCAGGCAATATAGACCCCAGCAAACCCGTCCAACTCGTTCCTCTGCCGAGACGTGTGTGACTTGCCGAGGTTTAGACCCAGGTGTACCGTCTCCTCAATCCGCGCCGGGGCCACCTCGCTGCCATTAGGTTTCTGAACCCTCCCTCCTTCAGGTTCCAAGGCAGTGGAATGGGGGTGTTTGACATGAAGAAGAAGGAGGAAACGGGAAAACACCTACGGCAGTCCCAGTCATATCACCCGGTGCCAAATGTGCTAACACTCAGCGGGTTTGCTGTGCCTGAGATGCTACTGAGGCAGGGGAATCTGCCAGAGAGCGAATATTGGCTTGGGATGCTGGTTGTCCTCAGCCGATGCTCGGAAAGCAGCGATAGGTGGTGCTTCGCCGTCGAGCCACCACGGGGGTATAGTGATGGCTCTGCTGTGTCGAGCAGAGTGCCACTCTAGAAGAGGTGTGGGGACGTCTTGGTCTGAGTCTGAACCTCGTGAGAGCTTAGATGCGGTCGCTCTGTGGCTGGGGCGGTGCTCTTTGAGCGCGTTAGATGTCCTTCTCCCCGAGAGCTTTGAGATAGAAGTCTATCTCCTTCGTGTAGCCGTAGTAGTTTCGTCGGTTTAGAGTGACTGCGTGGCGAAACTGGCCATCGCGGTGCGCGTCCATGTCGGGACCTTTGTTGCGCGCGTGTTGGTTTTCGAAACCTCAACAGACTGCGCGCTGCTCTGCCCCCCCAAATTGACCTACCGTAGTTTTTGCTCAAGTTCTTTCTCTCTTCCTAAAGATGCCCTTCTTTGCGTCAATGATGCTCTTCGTCAACCTTCAACTACTCTTCGTCTTCCAGGCGACTTTTAGCCGGACCGACGGCGAGGAAGACGATCATTTGTGTAGGGTTCGCGTGACCGGCGTGGTACCTGACCGGTTGTATATCGTGCATCTGATCGACGCCTGGCCTCTTCACAGATCCTTGAAAGTATGTGCGATCTTCCTTGGAGATAGAGTCCGTATATCGTTGAGTTGACATTCCAAAACCGCATCTGGGCAGTATGCTGTACTAGGGACGACCTAGGCCTGAGTTGCGAACTGTAACGTGCTATGGGGGCTGAATATTGGGAAATCGAGGCCCGAATGCGAATATCTGGCCGAGGAAGGTTATTAGGGGGACCACGGAGGAGCGCGAGAGCGCTGTCTTCTACTCCGAATGCCGGCTTCTTCTTGCCATATACGCTTGTTGGGCGTGTAGTACCTCGGCAGTCGGGCCTTTGGAGGAGGGACCGACGTGTTGCTCGAGAAGAGGTGGAAAATAATCCAGAGATGTCGCTAGCTCAGAATATAGAGCGATAGGAGGGTCGGTGATCGATGTTTGGGATCGAGCGCTGTCGCGATATAGCACTTAACGGTTTTTTGAACAAGATGCCGAAACGCCGTGGCTTACCGCATGATGCTCGCGGCTCGCTGTTTGCTTCGAGGGAATGGCAATCACCACTTGGTGCCTGAAAAGACCACCTCGAGCGACGAGAACGGCCGATACGCTGACGATGGTTGTTGCGGTCTTTGATTGTCGGGTTCTGTCGTGTCGGCCAGATTATCTAGATCGCAGATGGCAGCGAGGTGGTGACTCTCTCGAGAATGAAGCTCTGCGCTGTATGACAAAACGAGGACGGGAACGCACGAGGACGCGAACGCGAAGTGTGAATCCGACAGGAGCTAGCCCAGACAGCCCTTTTAGGTTTCTTGGTTGAGGTTGGGAGACGTCGACGCTGGGGGAGTCCACACAACCAGTCCATCATTCTGGCCGTCTACCATCCCAAAGCGAGGCAGGTCTAAGGATGGGCATTGTGACGATCAAACACGTAGTCGAACGAATAGAAGGAGAAGAGGGAAACACGTTTCGAGACTGTGCGATACTCCGTCCTTGTTCAACGTGACGCGGAAGGCGACGCCGTCCCGTGGGTAGAGGAGAACTCCTCGGCGCTATGCTTCAAACATCATCCGTTGGAGACGTTGAGAGAGAGGACGGGCAAGACGGCGTTGCCGTATATAGTGTAGAAATTCCAAGGGAAGCAGGGAAGACCTTCGTCCAGCACGATCAAGGCGTGTATGCCACTTCTACGGCAGTTGTAGTGTCTGCTGCTTTGCCAGGGACGTGGTAGTTGTAGAGGGCGCCGAGTTGGATCCACATACTTCGTCAAGATTAACGTAGTCGCCGCCTCAAAGAGTGGTAGCTGGGTTGATGCTGTTCGATGATATACTTATATCAGTTGCACTGGCTGCTGCACCGGGCTGAGAATTTGGCGCGCTGGCTGATGAATCCATTATCCGGCTTGTTCCTCACTCAGAACGACACAGTGGGTAGCAAAAACGGTAGCGCCATTGAGGCACACGGCAAACATATCAACATCCGCATCTTTCGGCATTAATGCTGGGGACGTGGCCAAGCTGAAAGACAGTCTATCGCAGCCAAGGCAGCCAAAATGACACATGAGAGGAAGACTGAGCAAGGGCAAGACGCCAGTTCCCGGTCGAGACCAGACAAGAGGAGCAGAGACGCCACCGCGACGGAGCTGCAAGACTACCGACGGAAAGAAAAGAGACGCTGAGATACCCCAACAGCGGGAGCAACACGGCAAATGACATAAGAAAATTCGCAGGGGGCCACTCGACCACACATCAGCAACAGCAGCAGCCGCCGCGAATGACGCCACCGAGACACTCGTCTCGGACACTGACACAGAGACAACGCGCCAACCCGGAACCACAGAGACACGCTGGACACGACGCCGGAACCTCCAGGACATCCCGGCCACCCCGCCACAACAAACGACCTGCACGACCTCTGCTCGCTCCTCTCGCGCCAAGCCGAGACCGTCAGCCTGAAGTCGCAGCTCATCAACCTCACGGCCGCTAACATCCAGCACCTCCAGACCCTGTACTAGCAGATCGCCGCCCTGGCCGCCTCCAGGCGCCTCTCCATGCCGAAATACCTCGCCCTCTGTGGTACAATCCAAGGTCGCCGTACGCATCCGGCCCCCCGCCACCAACACCGTCCCCGAGTCACCGTTCCCGTGGCGGCCATCCCGCACACCATAAGCGGCACGACCAACACCTTACTCGCCGCCGGCCCCCGCGCACCTTCGCGGCAGAAATAATCTTCGGCCCGTTCACCACCCGCTCAGAGCTCATGGCCGACGTGCTCCCCCTGCTGTGCACGGCGCACGACAACGGCGGCAACGCGGTGGTACCAACCTACGGCCGGTCGGGCAGGGGCAAGTCGTTCACCACGTCGCAGTCGGTGGAGGGGTGTGCCGAGTTTCTGTTTCCGGGGGATGCCTCTTGCTGCCCCAACTCTTTCTCCTCCTCTTCCGCCTCTACCATGGTCCGACACCCCCCAACAAGAACAGGACTCCCATCCTTTGTCGGGGATGACAGCAACGTATATATAACTCCCCAACTCAACCATATCGCAGCACCACCTCCCTCCCGCCGGGCGGGGTGGGTGCCGGAGCGTCGGATGTGTGCATGAAGAGGCTTGGGGTCGGTGGTAGGCCGGGGATCGACGAGCCGCAGGGGTGGGAGATGCGGCGGGCGCGGGCAGAGCGGAGGGAAGGCGGTTTTCAACGCCAAGGGTGGCGGGCGAGAGGCAGAGGGCATTGACGCTGGCTGCGGCGACTAGGATCGTATTGCAGCACTACCAGGAGGCAGGGGCGCTACGGCCGGATCGACGAGGAGCTGGGCCGGGCGACGCGGTCGGCGTTGGAGACGAGGGCAAGGTCGAGGCTTGTACTGAGGGTGGTGCAGGACTACGTGGTCGCGTTCGAGGCTGGGAGGCGGCACAGCGGGGTGTGGGGAACGAGTCAAGCGGCTGTGGCTGGACGACCGACGCCGGGACGCGGATTGAGGACCTGCTGGGTCGACTGTCGCGGTATGGCGGGTATGCGGCGCTGCTGGAGAGGCACCTGGGTGAGCTGGTGTGGCTGATGGGGCACGCCATGCGGGACTTGACGGCTGGCGTGGCCGAGTGAGAGAAGCCGCAGACATACAGGGCAGCGGTAGCGGTGGGGGGAGTGCATCGACGGTGGTGGTGCCTGTCTGGGGGAGGGCGGGGTCGCTCGTCGATGAGGCGCACGCCGTCGAGAAGAGGGGGCGTGGCGGCTGCTGGGCGCGATTCGGAAGGTAGCCGATGGAAGAGGGGATCGACTTGGTGCCGGATGAGTCGGCGAAGACAAGTCCAGGGAAATCGAGTCAAGAGAAATTAGGATGGCTGGATGGGATGTCAGGACACGTCTACTTTACCCCGCGATACGACGCGTTTCTTTGTTGTGGCACGTGACTCGTGGCTCGCGTATGTCGGCACAACCTTTTCGGCCTAGCGCTCTTGGATTCTTGAGCATTTCGCACATCGATACTCGGACCAGCACCACAATTGACAAAGCGTTCCATACTATGTGATATTTTGGACACAATGAATTGATCATAGTACGCACGTTATATAAAAGTTGCAGTAAGATTGGACGGAATGATGCGTTGTGGTGGCGGATGAGAGGCTTTGCAAGGGGTGTGTAGTAATCCGTCACGTGGGCCTCACCGGTAAGTGCCGGCTGTTAGGTGGAGCTTAACGCCGACGGACCCTGAGACAGTCTTCGACTCTTAGCGCCGATCCAAACTGACCGAAGATCTCAGCAGCTTCTGAGCGCTACAACGCAACGGCGGGTACATGCGCGGATCCCAAAAGATGATGCTCGTATCGAGTCAGTTGGTGCTATCCATTTCTGCATTTTTGTCAATGGAATTCCATCGGCGGGCGGATCAAATTGACGATGATTGACGTCACGGACTCTGCCACCGCTCCACGGTGCCGTATGTCGTCTACAACGATAACCCTGCGATAACCATGTCTCTCCCAAGGTCTGGCCGTAAGCATAGCCAGTTGCGGGGGGATATGCACGTACATATCAGATGCACATACTGGATGAGGTCGCGTCGCTTCTTGCAGCAAATTCTGAGTGTAGACGCTAATATACCGGTGTGCCTCATCTTGTCTTACAACCCGATGCATCATTACCCATGCCTCGTATCAGTCCCAACCTTCGGATATCGTGTTGCTTCACTCGACGAAGCCTATCTATAGAGTTGCATCAAATTCGGCTCGCTGCAATGTGTGAGTGCACGCCCTTGCGCTTGTGGCTGGCGCTGTACCCAACCGACGCGGGTCATTTTCATCCGGGGTCGTGATTTGCTGTAGCATGGTATCTACAGTCAGCTGGGGCCAAGCCAGGGAATTCGAATGGGGCGGTGATTAGAGTGCTGTTTTCTTCAGCGCTTAAGGGGCGTGGGCCGAAAGGGGCGGTGATTATTCCAGCGGGGTTCGTGAGTTGCTTCAGCATTTTCAGACCTTTCGGGTTTAGCGACGCGCGCCATATTTGCTCTTCACTCTATCGAAGCCATCAATCCATCCCCGACGACACACAACACGGAAAGCCGGATCACAGTGGTGTCGCTCTCTCTCTCAGAATCTGGACAGCTGCTTGCTCGTCTTCCAATAGGCTGGCTACCTGAAGTTCTGAACCTTGGAGTTAAGGTTATTGTTAGCGTCATCTAATCGACGTAACGACGCTTGCAAAGACGCGCGGGCGACGTCGACATGCATGAAATGCACCCATCACGTGTCCCATCGTGCCTTCTATTTCTGCTCTCTTGTCAGTCCCCGGGAATGTCTGGGCACTGGCTGACGTGGACCTCGAGCAGATAACCCGCCGCTACCGTCAACATGGCCGTTTTCAGCGCTGGTGACACCCACGGCACAAGAGCATTCAACTGTCGGCCTTCTTGGACGCGCGTCCTCTTCGAGTCCTGCAAACCGATGGACACCTTGCCTCTGTGCAGAAACCAGGGTCCAAAGTCAAACACTCGCGCCGCTCTCGCGCAGCAACATCTTAGCTTAGCCACAGTCCCCAGACGCAAGCTACGGGTTGAACAGGCGTCCCGTCGCCGAGAGTCCTTGAAGCTGGGGCCGTCCCTCTGTTGGAAAGCAGCTTGTACTCCATGTGCACCAGCATTTAACTGGCTGCCATCGATGCGCACTTGCCAGGAGTGGACTCGCGAAGGCCAGCTTCTGTGGTGTTCTTGCGGCCTTTCTCCGAATCCTGTTTCTTGGCGCCGTTGCTGGGATATGTGCCGTCGCTTGCTTGGTGCTGACATACCTGGCAGGCTGACGCCCTGCTTGCGTGCGAGAGGTGCTTCGAGAAATTATAAGGAGTACATCCGCGTCATCCCTGGTTGGCATGTGCCCTGTGATGAGGTACTTGAGCGTGGCGCGTCTCCTGCAGGTTATCTGAGTCAGGTTGGCCAGACTTGAAGTACGGACACTAACCTGGTAGATAGTGGTCTGCCTCTGGACCACTGTGCTATAGCTCATGCTCCGAACTAATACCAGTTTTTGCCTTTGACGTTTTTGGGGTATCGTCTTTGACACTGGGCGATGGTGGTTTGGTGGTGTCGTTGCGGAATGCGGGAAGGAGACCTTGCTCTTGCGCTGTCCCTGGCGCCGAGCAGGAGGAGACGTTGATAAGGCAGCGGCCGCTGATGGGAGAGAGGCCGGTGTCCGTAGGCGTGCCGAAGCGGTGCTAATACGAGGTTAGACACCGGGTGTGGCTGGTGTGGCCGCCGTGGCGACGGGAGGATCGGAGGTCGTGGCGCCAGAGGGATGCGGTGGCAAGATAACGGCAGTGAGAGTTGGGCCAGCGATCAATTGAGTTGTCTCAGCAGAAACATATCTTCCGGCGTCGGAAGAGGTCTAGTCCTTGCTCGTAGAATGATAAGACCTGATATGGAGAGGGAAGAACAACGTAGCGACACCTTAGCAGGGGAGTAGCAGGAACTTCTGGATAATTCCAGATAGCCGAGCTTCTGTCCAAGAAATTCAGAAGGTTAGCGCAATGCAAGAAAGCAGCAGAAATGAGAAACAGATACTTGTATTTCTCTATAGATGACCAGACCCTCTCATTGGCACGATTGATGTTCCAAAGATTCCGTCGATCACGTCAATACTTCTCTGCCCTAAGACTGTCACAAGTCCGCGATCCATCCAACTTGTCTCGTTCGTGCGCTTCCATACCAGTCACTGCCCGCCGAGCGAGTTGGATCACGCGTCTAGTCTACACACGTCGGCGGGGAAGATTGTCTCCCGACGTTCTTTATCGTCGTGGCGTACGATAATATGAGGACCTCAGCAACGAATTCACGATGCACCTTTGGCAGCGGCGCGCCCTCGATCTTAGACAGCACAACCATGCCCTTACGCACATCGTGTTGCCGCACCTTCTTCAGCGCGAAGCTGGCGGACTGGCCGGCGCTCGCGGCAGTCTCAACCCCAATCTCGAAGACCGTCTGTCTCGCCCGAACCCCTCCGCTAGCCGCGCGGTGATGACTTTGGTTAGCTTGTGGAGGGAGGGCGTGCTGGTGGACAAGAGTAGGTCGCGGTGGTTGACTCGGAGCGTGTCATCGGACAGGTTGAGGTTGTCCAGCAGGTCGGCCAGCTCGTCGCAGTGCTCGACTTCGGGCTGGTTCTGGGTTTGGGGGAGGGTGGATCGTACCCCACGCTCTGGACGATGCCCATCCCCTTGGTGCGCCCCTCGCGGAACAGCAGCCGGTCCCCCAGAGCAAGGTACACAAACCTGCTACCCGGGAGATGCCGGCTTGCTGAAGCATCCACTCGGGAGCCGACGTGGTCTTCACCGGGCTGTGGCTCCCGAACGGTGTGTGCTGATCTGGGCCAGGTCGAAATTAGACTGGGAGACATTGGCCTTTGCTTTCAAGTCGGCTCTTGGAAGTAACAGGATCGCGGCAGGAATAGTAAACAGGATCGTGGCGAGAATATTACATGACGTCGGTGCTCAGGGTGCCGACAAAGTCACCCAATGTGGTCTCGCTCGGGATCAACCCACGTCCTGGTCCTTGAGCAGGACCATCTTGCACGAGAGCTCGATCTTCTTCAGCTCCAAAGAATACAAGAATATATGGTTCATACCGACATAAGCTCGGTGTTGGGCTCCAGTGAGCCGAACACCGTGAGCGTGCTCATCTTGTAGGCTCAGGTCTTGTCGTTGGTGCCACAGATGGTGCCCACGAGCTCGCTCATGTATTTGATCTCGGGTAGGTCTCGATACGCGTATGATCGCCATCTCATTTTGGTCCACGTGCTCGCTGCACCCGGCAGACTGACACCCCCGCGCGACCACGTCACCGCAGGCGAGATCTCGATCGAGAACTGGTGAACCGACTCCGGAAAGCGTATTGGTGGGCAGTCGTTGCAGATACACCTGCACGTTCGCGTCGTTGAGCGTGGCGATGGTCGCGTACACGTTGAGCTGGAAACAATCATCTGCTAGCATCCGGGGCGTAAAGAATAACCTTCAGCGCCGAGAGGGGCAAGTGGTACGAAGCCGGACCCTGGCAGAGTTGCAGTTGTCCCCGGCGGTCACGTCCATGGGGTAGTCCAACAACATAGTCAGGCTAGTGGTCTTCGATACCAAATCCGAATCAACTGTGTCGCTGTTCAACAGCGCTGTACAAGCGAGACCACATTGGCCGTCTTCTTCGGCACCTTGATGACGGCATGTAAGGCAATCGAGAAACCACGGCTAGAGCCAGGCCTTGGGATCCAGAGGCAACTATAACGACTCCTTGTCGGTCACCGGTCACAGTGACGGTCATCATTGCATCGCTCACGCCTTCGCTGAGAGTGACCTACGCAACAACGGCAACGGGGACGATTTCGCGCCCTTTTCCTGACTCCTCGTCGAGTCACCGTCCATCGGCACAATGTTGGGTCTTGTCTGGATCATGGCGTTCTGGGCCCACACCCACTCGCTCTGGACGCCACCGGCGCCGAGGATATGAGCATGTAAGCGTATATTGACGTACCCCGGTCAAGCACTCGAATATCGTCCCGGCCTTCTCGCCGAACGAGTTGACCGAGTCCAACAGCATCTTAAGTACCTCGATCGTCTTCGATGTCTTGACCCTGAGCCATCACGTTCTTGTCGCCGATCTCGAAACCGTTCATGTACACGGCCGTGGTCGGGCTACATCTCGGTCTTGGACGAGATGGCTTTGGAGGGCGGAGAATATCGCTGATCTAGTCGAGGAACACCATGGCATCATGCTGCTGCAGCCAACGTTCCTGCGCCGCCATGCGTCTATGGCCCTCTCGCTGGCCGGGGTGCGTGTGCAAGCTTCGTCGATCGTATGGGTTGCTGGGGCCGCATCGGCGATTCTAGCAGAGCCTCGGCGATATGGTCGAGATGCCTTGTGGCAATAGCGATCTGATGGAATGTAATGTCGCAACGAGCTAGCGGAGGGAGCAGCAGCATACTGTCGCAAGGGACGCGGGAGAGAGAGCGAAGATGTCGACCTTGTGGCTGCTGAGCGGAACGAGCGTCGGTTGCACTCGAATTGGACGCATCCTCGAGAACTGGCGGTATAGCTGTGCTGGCCCGGTTGAAGCCATGACCATCGAGCCTGCCAACCCCACGGGTGCTGAAAAAAAACAAAGAAAGAAAATAGTTGTGGAGTCTCCATGCTGACAAGAGAAGCGTATCGAAACAGTGAGGGAAATATTGGTGGTTGAAAGAAGCAACAAACGCTTTGCTTCAGGGCCACCAAATGGATCACTGTGTGGCAGCCCCATCCGCCAACCGAATGCAAACCCGTCACACTTGCGAGCACTGGTCGTGAAACGGAAACCGTTCAAAACGGTCTTGCCCGGGAAGGACCATCCTCATGTGCCTTCCAACGAGTGCCAATTTTCAGGTCTCTATCATCACTGTCGATTCCACAATCACCCTCGACAGCGGTATTTGCATCCATGTTCGCGATATAGATGCATGAAACGCTGCCTGCTCAGTAACGAAGGGGTGGTCAGACTGCCACCACCGCTACCGTCAGCAACGTGGCACCGTTGCCGATACTTCTTTGACCTCTACAGGCCTACTACGCATAGTGTAGATCACGGTCTCGATACTTCAGACGATAGTACGTTACCAATAGATGGTCTGACCTATGTTACTGTCCCACTGACACCCCAGCAGACGAAGCCATACCGTGTAATGGTCGATGCCCAAGGACCTGGTCAGCCGGAGCAGGCATGCCAGAAGTGCCTGGCTTTCGACACAGCTTCGTTCGACACAGGCACGGGTGATATTAGGCGCCATTGTTCATAGGCTCATGACTCTACGCCCGCAGTTACCAGAGATGGTTGGCAGGCTTGGAGGAGAAGGAGGAGGAACAGGACGAGCAGAAGCAGGACGACCAGAAGCAGGACAGGGAGAAGCAGGATAACAGCAGAACAGTTAGCCCATCCCCTCTTCCGTGCTGCCACCGCCAAAGGACTAACCTGTAGGATTCACCAGTTGTCTTGCACCGCCGGAACTATGCTACACTCGGTGCTGCTTGGGCAACACGACTCTGTTAGTCACATCCAACATTTATCAGGAATATTGTGCCTCAACAGCTCTGGGTGCCAACGGGCGGAAGCACACGTGGTGTGTAGTGGATCAAGAGCTGGGTTCAGAGTCCCCTCGGGGGCCTCCAGCTAGCACACCGTCCCGGGCGGTGCACTGCCCTCCCTATTCGCTGCTGTGCACCAAGTGTTTCAGATTCAGGACGCGCCAACTTGAACGCCCGTACCAAGACATAACCGGCAATCTGGAACGCCAGGAAACAGCTTCCTTCTCTGCTTCCCAACGTATACCACATTAAATACACTGGCGCTCTCCATATACTCTGGCATTTACATCCTCCGGGCCTTTGTCCCTCAAGCATCTGCTGCCGTACTACGGTTACACATACTGAGCTGTACAGCCGTACTGCTCTGGACAGACATACGCTCGCGTGCTTGAGGTTGTGGTGTGTACGGAAACGTGACGGTGTTGGTCCACTTGTATCGCGGCGCAGTTCGGGAGAGGCCGATGATCAGCCCTCGTGTCGCTTTGCCTCGATGTCGGACTCGATCCACAGCATGCACTTACGGAAGCTGGAGACCAAGGCGAAAGACAAATAGTATCCCGAGCCAGTCCAAGGAAAGCGGAAATGGGGAAGGAGAAAACGGAAGGGGGTGTGGTATGAGCCGCAGAAAGACAGAGAGGGAACAGATTCTCATGTTGGTGTTAGATTAGAAAGGGCCGGAAAGATAGCTTGAATGGCGTCTATTTATCAGTGTAACTCTTCGGTCGGTGAATTCTGTCTCTGCTACTTCTTGGTCAGTGGTTCATGTTTACGCAAAAAGCTCCTGGGTCCGATGGCTTGGTTTTCCCAGCCCGTTTCAAAGCTTCGTGGAAGCTAGCTCACCCGCTCTTGTACAGACCTCCTCATTGTTGAGTAGCGCGAGCGATCCAAAGATCTGCCTTGGATCCAAGTTCTCCTGTCAGGTCAACACCATGCGTCACCCTAGGGTCTTTTGACTCGACCAACGGCGTTCGAGTCCATGTCTTCTTCGGCTGTTCAACACAGTCTATGTCTTCTTCGTCCCTGCAGATACTTAAAGGGGAAAGAACTTGTCGCCGTCCCTGCCTGCCGAAGACGAGGAGCTCGATATGGACTTTAGCATGCCTCCGCTACCCCGGCAACCTACCACGTCGGTGGGCGAGCGACTGGCACTATGGGTTTGACAATCTTCCAACGACCACGACAACGGGGAGGCGGGCTACGCATCCGCCGACGCTTGTGGTGGGGGCCGCCGCTTCGTGCAAATCTGCCATGGTACAGGCGAAGAGAGAATAATTCGGCGACTGTGTATGCGTTCCGTACCCAGATACAGAACTGCGCTACAGTCATGGTCTCCCGTATCGACATTGCAGTCGTGTCCGATGTGAAGGCGGGAGTCTATTCGACAGATTAGTCCGTGAACTGTCGATACGAATGCTCGATGGCCGAGGTGTCTTCAAAGGGCGAAGTCTGCACAATGAGTCGAGTAGTGGTGCCTTTGGTTGGGATGGTGGGTACTGAGTTCTGTCGAGGCACGGAGGTTTGTTGAGGCACTCAGAAATATCAGCGAACGGGCGCGGCTTGGGAAAAGTAATTTACTTCTGGAGTTGGGTGGCTTCCACGGATGACGGGCGGTGCCCACTGCTGACACCAGCCCGTAGTTGGTGAACATGTACTCGTCAAAGAACACCGAGGCGAGAGTCTTATCGGAGCGAAGACGAGACTGGCCGTCGTCTCGGAGGGCATCCTGTTGAACTGACTGGTGTAGGACGTTACTGTGCCTCTGTTCAGTTGTATCGAAGTAGACGATGCGTAGGAGCGAAGCCAGAAAACGGACATTGTGCTCCCGTTGCCGAGGTACGCGTGCGCGCAGCGGGAGGATCACAGGGCATATGTTTAAAGGCAGGGCCACTGCATTTGTGAACTACCTCGGCTTGGGCTCCTTAATTCACTGATGATAGCATAATGTCGTCGAAGCCTGCCGCAAAGGCTGCCCATATCAGCACAAATCCTTCACTGCCCATCCACCCCAAACGGCTCCGGCGAGGATACGCAGGAGCAGCCTTTCTTGGAATCTCAGCACACTTCGTCTAACATGCCAACCCCCTCAGTTGCTCAGCCACACACGGGCAGTCGGAGACTCAAGCCGGTTGTCGATCTTGTCTCCACCTCTCTCCTCTGCCCGTCGTAACCCCGAAGCTCGAGATGTGAGTATGACAGATGGCTCGTGCGAGTGGCCGAGCGGAACACATACTGCCTGGCTTTCACAGACGGGGCCGGCAGGAGTGATAACCAAAGGACCAGGAAGAAAGTTGCGCAGAGGCGTGTCCATCCTGCTCGTGTGGCGACGATGTTGAATGACCGGACAGCCATCGGCTCCTCCTTGTCCTACACATCGGGTCAGTAGCAGCTCTATTGAAGCTTGTGAATGTAGTGTTTCCACATACTCTGAAAGCAGCATTCGAGGTACCTCACCCCGGAACATTCGATCAGCTCCCTGGCCTTCACAGATCAATTCCCTTGAACAGTCAGGCAGATGTATACACTCGCTCCTCGTGGCGGACCTCCATCCATGCTCAATCCTGCCTGTCTTCCGATAAAAGTACACAATTTCAATGTACCTGCACCCGCCGAGGGGTGAAGCACGTCGTTGATGGCGTGCCTCACCCCCAGCATTCGATGTACCTGCCCCCGCTGAAGGGCGAAGCACGTCGTTGTTGGCGTGCCTCACCCCTCAACGGGCGGCAGTTTGGGCGGACCGCGTAGGAGTAAGACGTACAACACAGTCCTTAACCTCCGCAACCTTCGGAGCGAAAAAGTAGCTGTCTTCCTCCACGTGTTCAAGGCGATCCTTGTAGCGGACAACATCCGGAAAGACCTTCTCCAGTTTGTCTACCCGGCCTCAGACTCTATCAAATAAGGGGTTAGCTATGCTCGGCACCTTTGAAGAGAAACGCTCACTATCTGGCATAGTAGCTGGAGAGGACAACTTACTCCACTGATTGTAGCCTGAGCGGCCAGCATCTCAGCCTCCATGACCTGAAGGATCTCTTTGACTCCGATGCGAGGCATATTGTCGGTCTGTAGATGTCGCAGTTGCTCGTGGCTGTGCCTCATTAATATGGAGTATCATCGTCAAGAAATCCATCAGAAATAATAACCTTTCTCTTTTTTTGGGACTGCCTCGCGGCTGTCACCCCAGTGTCGAGTTTCAGCCATCTCCTCTTTTGGTACATAGCCACAGTCTGCTCTGTCACCCCAGTAGTTTCAAAAATGTCGACCGGAACGGCCCCAAGGACAATTCAGAACGCAGCTCCACAATGTGCAATGCAGCTGGCTGAGCTCAAGAGGTTGCGGGCTGTAGACGGGACGGATCGATCATCCGAGTCGCATATTTGCGGAGTTAGTGTTGAGCAGTGACCAGCCAGCATCTCTGCCTCCATGGCCTCAAGGCTCTGTCAAGTTTCAGCCATCTCCTCTTGGTTCATAGCAACACTCTGCTCAAGCTTGGCCACTTCCCCTAATATGGCAGTCGTTCCCCGGGCCGGCCAGCAGTGTGCTGCGCCGCGGCAGTAGCCCGGGTGGTGCGGCGTGGTGCGGCGGCGATCATGGGAGCCGGAGCACCGGCGGGAGCAGCAACTGCTGCAGCATCAGATGGGCGCGGCCAGGTCGGAGTCGGCAGGGCCGGGCAGCGGCAGGTTGGGCTGTTCGAACGGTCTGCTTGCGTGTGAGCAACACGGCAAGGATCAGACTCACGAAGAGGTGGGAGCAGCGGCCTCCGGCGCCGGCGAGGGTGCAACGGCGGCGAGTGGTGGGGAGGATCTGGGCCCTCTCGTCAGCACATTCACGAATCTTGCCTGGATTGAGGGATACTCACGGTGGCGGAGCCGGGCTCGCCAGCCAGCTCGTCGATCTCGAAGTCTCCCTCGGTGGTGATAGCGCGATTTCTTATCCGTGAACCGAAGGTTCCAAGGGTCAGACAGCTCGCCTCGGTGGCGGCTTGGCCCAAACGCCACGATGAATAGTGTTCGGAGACGATGAGACCACGGGAGCCTGCGGCGCAGCGCTCTCCACGCTGCGGATAGTCTCATCGACGCTGAGGATCAGATAGCTCGCCTCGGTGGCGATCTACATCGCATTGACCTTGACCAGGCTAAGGGCCGAGGGGTGAAAGGAGTTTGAGAAATGGCGAGGTTGAGGAGGCGGGACCTGGTGTGGCCGGGGGCCGGGCGCCGTGACGGTGTTGGGAGAGGAGTTGAGGTAGTGGTGGGGGCGACTCATATCTGGGGGGTTGGTGTGGTAGGCGAGAGGGCCGGTGGTGGCGGGCTCCCCATGAAGTGCTCCATCATGTCAGCGACGGCCTCGTTGCCGAAGTCGACTCCCGCCCAGCGGGGACATGTTAGCCCTCGCCTGGCCGAATGCCTCAGTACTCTCCATGGATGGAAACAGCCGTGCGACGGAGACGGCGATCCTTTGTGGTCAGCCCCGTAGATTCGTTCGTAAGATCGCCATCGGTACCAGCGTCGAAGAACAAGCATTTAATAAGGTCTGGTTGCCGCTGCTAACCTCTTCGCTTGTTCGTCCCGTGGTGTGAATGTGGCAATGGTTGTAGTAATGGTTGGCTAGTGAAACCTTTCGGGATGTCGAGCGTTTGAGGATTGACAAACAGTCCAATCCAGAGTGTTGCAAAGGACCCCTTCGTCTTCCTCAGCCGCTGTTGACCCGACACTTCAGCTTCCTGTACTTTGGTGATGCCAGCTGTTACAGTCTCCTGGACAGCTTGGAGTGTAGGGACTCTAAGATGCGCTTCGGGGGATGGGTGCGGAAGAAGTCATTGAGCTCGCGCAGAGAGACCATGATATCGACGTCCCCCGCTTCCTGTTCCCCATTGGCAGTGGGACCTGCAAGTGGGAGAAGTCCTGCAGCAGTTGCAGCTCCCTCCTCAGACAGTAGCATCCAGTGATCTGTTCCTCGCTCCAGTGAATCCACGGCCGGGGCCCTTTGACACTCGCCACGCATGTAGCCGGACGGTCGTGTCCATGGTATGTGAATCTCTGTTGTGATGGCCGAAGAATCTGAAAGAGAACAGGTTCGTCAGATTCGTCTGTTCTATTCCGACGTAGCGTCTTCGTTCGCAGTAGTAGCCGTGTTCAGGATGGGAATATGGGTGTTTGGAATTGAGGAAAGGTGAGAGCGAAAAGGCATCATCGGTCTTGCTGTTGAGGAACGTCGAAGTCAGTAAAATGCGTGGTATACCTGAGGGTAGTGTAACTTACTTTTCGGGATACACATCGTAGGTAGACAGTAAGCGCAAAAGACGCCGCACCAAGGGAGGAACTCATAAGCAGGAACATGACGGGGATCCTTGAGTCCGAACGCAAGTTTTGGCGTGTTAGGCAAGAACGCAACCTAGCTGTCTTCGTGCCGTGCAAGCTGTCGCATCGTATGACTCGTCTATGGCAGCGGCAGCCAGATGCGAGCCATTACGCTGGAGGTGAGCTGATTGCCAGGAGCCGGGCGGGAAATGGCAGAAGACACCCTTGGATAAGGTCTTCCGTGTTGTCATTACCGTAGAAACATGACTGTAGAATGCCGTGTCGTTAGCAAAAGACAGCAGAAGGAATGGGCTAGATTCACAATGCCCATCAGTCGCAGTTTTTGATTGAGAGGTGAAGTGGATTTCTTTTGGGTTAATGTGCCCTTAGGTTGTTGCGAAACTAAAGGCACCAGTTTACGCAATACAGATGCCCTGAAGATCTGGCATTAGCACAGACTCACTGGATCACGTGGAATGGGAAAGCAGCAAGGTCAAAACGACACGTGGCATGATTACCAGTCTTTGAACTTCGCTGTGGCAGCTGGCACCTTCTGTGGTGAGGGGCTGGCCAATGATGACAGCTTACGTCAGCGAGCATTCCGCTCGCTTTTTGTTCTTCCCATCACCGCCCCTTTGGGCCTAACGTCGCTTAAGCGCTAAAGAAAACAGCACTCCAATCACCGCCCCATTCGGTTACAGGTGCATTGCCGCCTCCAGTGACGCTGCCCCTCCTAATGCCCCGCTGTTAGCTGTCTGTGTGGCAGCGGTGACCAAGCATCCCTGAACATGAGTGGAGTGGCATCCTCCAAGGCGACGTTGAAACAACGTACTATGGTATCTCAATAGTGCATAGATTAGGTGATGTGATGGTGATAGCAGCCTCGACACTCTTTAGCCCTGGTGCTACTGTAGGGCGGGGTGCCCTTTCATTGAGGGCCGTACTTCCTTTGGCGTATGGAGCGGTCCATTTGACGATTTGCAGTGGTGAGCCTATGAACCTCCGAACCCGATGAAGTGGGGCATGACACCGGTAAGGTTTATGGTCAGCCGAGATTTGAGCCGCGTGCATGCGCATTCAGCCGTACAGCTGTGAGATACTGATACTGTGGTAGTACTTTTGCCACAGATTCCATCACCATCTGCTTCATAGTCTACAATGTTCCAAAGCTAAATGAAAGCACATTGCATTTGGTTTGTCAAGCGGAGGGCTTTCTTGCCCGATGTATGTAGAGTTGAATGTTCAGGCAGGTTGTTAGGCATTACTGTGAAAGGAGTACATTTAATGAAAACCGATTGAGGCTTCACGATGGCAATGAGATGGGAATATAAGATTTGTTGCACAGCTGTTGCAACTTTCGTCAAATGGTGCTTGGATATGCCTCGTGCGGCTGTGATGAGGCGCGTTTGGCTGCCATGTACCCAAATTTCTGGAGTGTTAAGGACAAAGGTGGCGCAGTGATTGGAGTGAAGCGACCTGGACATGATGCCTAGCAGAGCAAGTCAATCCAAAGCAAGTTTATCATATCAAGTACTTCAAGTCCGGTGATTATCGGATACTGTCGCATGCATGCGCTTGCAGCCGGCTTAACTTGCAACCATGCCAGCTTGTCCAAGACATTGAGATGACGTGGGTCACGAGACCTTTGGCTGGAGACGTGTGGCTGGTGTGGCTGGAGACTTGTGGCTGAGGGATGCAGCCCCGCCACGCCATTTCCAGGCAAGGGTGAATTTCCCCAAGTCAATACCAAGACGACATTGGACAGCTACCTGACTACAGCACCAACAGGAGCAATACCAACCAGCGCGACCGAACTCAACGATTCATCCATGCCGTCCAGTGAGATACTTTTGGCTTCACAGCTTCACCGCACACTCGCTATTCAGCTTACGATCCGATCTCTTGTGGAAACTCCGAACAGTTATGGCGGTGATTTCGACCATCGAGTGACATCTGTCACGTCGCGTCCAGCGAAATTACCAGGGCGCCGGCATGGAGCGCGCTGCTCATTCGCAGGGCATCACTCAGATTACGTATACTAGCAACGGCGGATTAGGAGAGAGCGAGGTGACATCAGGTGTGCATCCAAGTGAGGACAGATCACAGTTCCGAGGCAAGATGGCAACAAGCTAACTGACAGCTTAGATGATTCGGTGTGACACTGCTGCCTCATCACGCATATCTCCGCCGCCATGCACGGATGAAAGATCACCATGTTCCGACGGCAGTCAAACTCAGAGCTGCACCTTTTACCGAAGCGGAAGCATGCATCCCAACAGGCAGCCCAACGGCGGCAGACGTGTTGATGCTATCAGAGCCCTCTCCTCACGCGACATAATGTTGGCAGTCAATCCTGGGATATCTATACGGCTGGGTGGAGGATTATCGGCACAACCCAGAATCACGGCATGGCAGCCGGCCTCGGAACGCTTTGCGCTCCTGCTAGGCGTTCGCCGACATTTGAGGAAACAACCCTGCGAGTGAGGCCCATAGACTGCCCGAGCGAGGTCCCCCAGCCCTCGTCTAGGGCGACTAGTACTGGCTGCGGCGTTACGAAGTGGGTGGCAACACGGGAGCTTCTCTCGTACTCCTCGATGTGGTACGCCAAGACCTGTCGTCGTCGAGTTTTGGCAGGACGCATGCCGTAGAGGGGCTGAACGTTCAGTCAAACAAGCTCTTCCGCAGCAGTGAGGATACGAACTACACTATTGTGCCAAACTCGTTGGCAAAGTTGCGGAACGGTAATCGGTCTCAGTACGCCGGGCGCCGGAGGGACCGTCGACGATTCTGTCATCTGGGCCCATACCCGTTTCCATGGACCTATCATAGTACGCTAGTCACCTGAAGGAAAGTGAGAAAACATCGGGGCTAATGTGCTATCCTCCGTTTCCCGGTCATGACGTCGAAGCTTAGCAGGCCAGAGTCTGAGACGCTCGTGCTATCCAGGACCTGTTGATCGATTCTGGCCCAATGAGGGCCTGTTTCTCCACATAGAGCCACAAACGCTCAGGAAGAGGAGCCCTGCCCGTAGGTCAAATCTCTCATGAGCTTCCTGGTCGCCAGTGCACACTACGCAAAGTTGCAGCGCTCAGATAAGACTGAGGTCCCGGCGATGGAATCGGTGGGTCTTTCCATATGCACAACCATCTAGGTCTTCAGACCTTGGCGTCCCATCCAGCGGATTCCTTCTTTGATGCAAACACAATCGGAATTTCACAATGCCAGCTTTGTTCGCCCTCATACTCATGGGTTCTTCACATCCGGTAGTCGGATGACTCGTCTCATTTTCCGATATCTCGGTCCCGACGTCTTGACAAATAGGAGTGATCGGACAATGGGGCCGGAGAGCCGGAGCTGCGGCCACTGCGGCTTGAGAAATGCTGAAAATTACTGCTAGCTGAACATCAACCCGGCATGTATCCCGTCCTGTCCCCAATCCACACGAGTCCATCCCGGTCTTCGCTCGCTTCTTGTCGCGAGGTCCAGACATGATCGAAACTACGCCTACTCATCTCAGCGTAGGAGAAGAGAAGTACTACGCGCAAGGGTCACCTCAGTGGGGCCTGCCTTTGCCGTCCTAGAGGTTGGGACTTTCGGTGTCCTGGCCACACTTGCCGCGATGCAGCTTGTTTCGGGAGTGCATTACCTGATCCTTCTCTCACCTGCCCTTTTGTACGGTATCTTCTCTGACGATATTTTGACACTGTCCTCACGTAACCCCCTCCTCCATGAGGACTTTCCTTCGTCCACTGTCTTCTCTTTTCTTTCGAACTCCGTCTTCTCTTGTTAAGAAACCCTCAGAGGTCTTCTACAACTGCCCCTCGTCACGGCAAGGAACACGTTGGCGCCCTCCGGCTCTTGTTGAACACCTTTGGTAGTACGCCTCTGCTCAGACACATGCATGTGCATCAAATATCAATGATATCCGACCAGACAGACTGCAGGACGTAAGACATTTCTTCGTTCTACGACACTTCTGACTTACGCAAAACTCCCGTAGGAGATGTTCGGAAAGTTCCGAGCCACCACCCAGTCTTTTAGTATGTTACAGAGACTCAAGTATTCTGTGGATTAGGAAGGCAGGCCGTCATGGCTTTCCCAGACGTGTGCCACCGTGCTCCGGTGGTTATACTGGACCTACCTTCAGGTACAACAGAGCCGACACATCTGTTCAACGACCGCAGCCCTGCCAACAAGAATTCAGTCCTTCATCGACAGCACCACACACCAAGCTTCTCCTCTCGCACATCAATCCCACGACGAACTCCCCAGGTTAATACGACCAACGCCTCCACACCCACTGTCATTGTCTATCGACTATCTCCAGCCTCGCGACTCACCATTCCAGCTATCCACCGCTAACGCCACAGCAACAATGTCCTCCCGCCGCCGTCAACCGCCCAATGGTATATCTGGGGTCGCGTCGGTCATGCACGTGGACGTGGTAACAAGACAAAGCAACTCGGGCCGCACTACCCATCACCTCGGCGCAGAGGGCGGTACCGCCGGTCCGTCGAACACCACGCTTCATGAACTGCGGGCTATATTTGAAGGGCTTGGGCTTGACCTAGGACGGGGAGTGGAGGTGGATCGGGTCGATGTCGGGAAAGGGGGGAGGAGAGGAAGGGTCAGAGGTGGGGGATAGCTGTGAGAACGACGGCGAAGGGAGTGAGGGTGATAACAGTGGAAGTGGGGATGGCAGGGTGCCGATGGGACGACGGATTCAACCTATCCGGAATAGGCCGTCGGCGAATAAGCGGTGGAGAGATCTTGCAAGGCAGCAAGAGGTGCTGTTGGAGGAGTTTGCTTTGCCGATCACGGAGAGGCGGCGGAAGGCTTGTGAGCAGCGGGAGCCACATCGTGAGGGGGACGAGTCTAACCGACAATGCCCTCGTCCCTCTGCTCCGCCCCTTCCTCTTCCCTCCTCCTCGTCCTCCACCCTTTATACCGTTTTGCGCGACGACATCCATACCACACAAGTCACGATCCTCATGGACGCATATTCTTCACAGGCGAAGTCTTCCACGCCCCGAACGAGGGTTCCCAACCTCATCCGCATCTCGACAACGGTACGTCCGTCCCAACCCACTCTACAGTGATGATGCACTGACTTTCACCCCCCAGCTTCGCCGACACCTACACCCGTGCCGCAACGCAGCCCTTCCTCACCGTGGCGGCCCGTTGCCGCGCACCGCTGCCGTCGTACACTCCTCCTCACACCAACTATTCAACTCAGCACAAACGCTATCCCCAAGACAAGCACATCTCGCCCCCCACCCGACACCCCTCCGCACCCGCGCCCCAGCCGTTCATACAACTATTTGAGGAGAGGAGGGTGAGTGTCTTACTCCCACGGGACAATCCATATCTGTCTCTCCCCTGTGCCTTCACGTTCAACCTACCAATTACTCTTCATCTGAACCCCGATTTTTTTAACGCCTCCAATAGGTCAATCATTTCTAGACTTTCTCCTCAGCTTCTGTCTTACCTTCTCTTCTCTGCAGAGGTAATCGCCACTCTCTACTTGAGAATTTGCCAGTTCGCGAAAGACTTCGAGGACAAAGGGGCCAAGTCTATCGATCCGCTGTCCGGAAGCATCTCCGCTCTTGGAGGGTATCGTGGAGCGGTTGGAGGTGTTGTTGGGTGAGGCGGATTGGGGGTCTTGTTATTAGGTTGTAGATGGACAAGGAATGCGGAGAGAAGAGACGGGATGGGTGGATGGTAAGACAGGGATATAGGGGAGGATAGGTGTTGGGGGACGGGAAGGGATAGCGGGAGGGACGAGGTCCGGGCGTGGAATTGGGCTGTGGGTGTTATTGCTGGGGAGAGCGAGAATGGGAAGGGGAGTGGTGGGATTTGTTAAGGGTTGCCGTGGGTGGACGCTGGGCATGAAACAGATGCAATCAACTGGCCCAGCCGAGCACCAACCTACCCAAACGCAGCCTGTACAGTATCCATCTCTCCAGAACCAGCCGGCTCATCACAAGCCTGCCCATCACCAGCTTGTCCAACAGCAGCCTTCTTCCGGCGTCCCATTCACCAGTCAGCCTCAATCCAGACACCAGTCAGCACTCGGTGCCGGCAGGCTAGTGCCAGAGGGGAGTCGTTGGGATGGGTTAGAGCTGGGTTGGTCTGAAAGGGGTGCCTGGCCTGGTTGCTTCTGCATTAACGTGGAATTAAGGGCAGTAGCTGTACTGTGTAGTTTTCTATATAAGTCAAAGATAGACTAGACTTCAGCAAGAGATTGTGTTGTTTGATTCGGGTCTGGAGTTATTTCACTTCACTACGCATGGTGTCACATTGCTTTGCGAGGGCTTTTATGAATACAAGGTCTGGGAACGAATACATCAGAGAGCTCGTCTAGCGTGACCATTGTACGATTTTTCGACTCCTGTACTCCTGCTTGTGTGACTACTTGTCTTCGCAGTTGTGTCCCAAGTCGGACCTTCGATATGTCGACATTGGAGACAGTATCATTTGATCCGGCGTCGATAAATACAAGCCTAATACGTAGCTTCTATGACTCACTCTTCATTTCCTATGAGAGAAGACGAGCGGCTGGCCTCGAAACTGTTGATGTGGAATGCTTTATAATATCCGTTTCTCAACTATAAACTATACATAGTCAACTCCCATCTGCTCTTACGTCTCACGAGTCAAGGCCATGACCCCGTCAAGGAACAATCCCGTCAAAGACAAAAACCAGAACAGCTCGGAATCCTCGGTGTGTGGTTCAGGGGCCTCATAGTCATCAGAGTCCGGCTGTGCCCGGCCGATCCCCTTCCACCGACCATCGCGGACGGAATTCTTCTGTGGCTGTAAATGAGTCTCCGGGGCGTCGGTGCTCGGGGAGTTCACCACCGAGAGTCATCAACCAGAACACTGCCCAGATAACCGGTGCCTTCAGCCCGCGATCCCAGACGCGAAGTAGCAACGGAAGAACGGGACCAATTAGAAGCCATCCGCCCCCAAGAGCAACAAGTTGCTAAAGCGTATCGAATGCGCGGTGGTCGAGATGGCAGACGCCACTGTGGTTCGGTCCCATGTAGCTGATGTGTCGATCGATGACTTGATAACCTGAAAACCACAACGCCAGAACTTATCCACTGTAATTCACCACTAGGTGCCCGAACTAACCTTGGCCCAGAGAGTCCTTCTACTCGACCCCGTGTTTGCTGGCTCCATCACTCCGGCCACCCCAGGTTGCAAGAGCAAGGCAGACAATCCAGAAGATTGGCACGTCGAGGGAATTTGAGAGAAAGGTTGGTACGTCGAGATAGACGAGAAGGTGCTAAATTTGAACTGTGCTAACCCCAGACGGTGATTTTGGGACGGCATCGCCAAGGCTGTCAGGCCGAGGTCGCCTCTTGCTCTCATTCGTCGCGCTCGCAGGAGGCGCAAAATTCCCGACAGGGGGCATGTTAGGGACGTGGGCCCGTCTCGCACGGGTTGACCAGGTTGATGGGTAGGAGTGGCAGTGCGAGACGGGCCTAAGATGCCCCCGGGCGGATACCGAGTTGGCCGTCCAACGGAACGTGGTCCATGGGGATGTTCTTCTCTGGTGGCTCGCAGAAGACATTCCTGGCATGTCGGCTCCTAGGCAGTCTGACTCGAGAGCGATATGTGATCGGGCACGCCCTTGGGACTGGCACACTGTAGGTCAGCCGCGGCGGCGCGCCGGGCCAGCCTCATGTGACAATGTGGTAGCGCTCAGTCCCATCTCTTCCACACGAGCAGCGTTAGCTGATCCTGTCTAGACTGTACAGAACGTAAGCCTCGGGGCGTGGACGTGCAAGATCGGTGGAGCTCGAGTAGGCGTTCTCGGGACTTGTGCCCAATGCCGATGCACCGGACTGCTCCTCATCCTTCGACGACTCCTACAACGCCCGAGTCTCGATCTTCCCCCTCTACAAAGGAGGCGGCGCCCCTTGTCCTCGTTGATCTCCTGCACCTGGTCCTGGCTCATATTCTTCCGCCGCGACGACTTCATCAAGATGGGATTTGCTCGTTATTGCGGTTCGCCATCTTGAGTTGCCTGTGTGTAAGCAGGTGTGGGTGATGGCCTTCCCGTAACTAAGCTGGACCGAATTTAGGTGCATAGCCTCGCTGGCGTCGCGATCTCTGATGAACTGTTGCGGAGGCAGATATCTGTTCTTTCTCCATTGGTCGTCGAGGTACTTCTTTTTCCGCAGATCGAGACCACTGGGGCAACAAGTTAACAACGGATATCTGCCTCCACACTTAAGCTCTCAAGTTTGTCCTTGCCGGGGAGTGGTGATCTGTGATTGTCCGCCACAACGTCCAAGCTCGCCAAAGCCGAGTTGGCTGTGGAGACTTCTTCCGTAACCTTTGGGGGAATCGCCTGGGGTGTTGGATGGTGGTGGTGCTATTGGAAAAGAACCCTGCTCTTGCGCAGTCTCTGTTGCCGATAAGCAGGGGTAGTTGATGACGCCGCGAGCCCTGACGAGGTAGCGACGGGTGTCCCTAGGCGTTGTTGCATTGAATGTACATCGGCCTCCGATGAGGGTAGAATGTTCGCGACCCATGGAATCTCGGCTTGAACCGATGGGGCCGTGGAAGAGTCAAGCGATGATGAAATGAGACGTATTGGAAAGATTGGCGTGTGGAGAGAAGACCATAGAGAGGTTGGCACGTCGAGAGAATGCGAGAGGAAGTTGGCAAGTCACCACTGCGCGCAGTACTGGCTCCAGGACTGGCTGCACTACTGGCTGCGAGGCGTCTCCCAGGCTGGCATGTCGAGATAGACGAGAGGAAGGCTGAGGTACCTAGCTACCTTTGCCGGCACCAGGTGGAGGTGCGTTCTCTTGCCGGTGTCTTGTCCTGCGGCACTCCTGAGCCATGTCACCGTCCTTCTTGCAGATGCGGCACTCCATGGAGCGGAGGTTGGCACTCGGCTGTGTTGTCTCTATGCATTCCGTATACTCAGCATTCATCTCATTGCTTGTCACAGCAAAGAAAAGGTGACCTACCCAGTCTGGGCACAAGCGCAACCTTGCGGTTGATTGACGTGAAAAGGCTTGTTATAGGAGGTTAAAGCAACGAGAATGGGACCTCAGCTCGTGACAGGGTGTCCTTGTGACCTCGTATCCTCTGTCACGCTGAGGACCCTTGACTAGCAGAGCGGACCAATACCAAGTCGTCAAGTGTGTGTGTTCATCCAAGCAGTGGACCACCACGGCAACCACGAGACGTCTACCCCAAGCTGCAGCGTGCTGATGCAGTGACCGGTTCTTCCAGCTGAAGGAAGGGGCCTTATCAGACGGAGGCAAAAGTGCTGTATCGCAGAAGATTGAGGCCGGCACATCTGAATCTCGGGCAAGAGGAGTGCGCTGCTTGACAGGGATTGTACTTTCACGCCGTAACCGAATGGTACAACAAGATCGAAAAGGTTTTGAGGGCTGTCCGAGGACGGAGGTTGAGTAGACGTGGTGATCAGACCAGACGAGTATTCTTGATCGGCGAACGTCGTAGGATTTCCCGGGCTGATCGTTGCACGTGGCATGGTTTCAAGGTAGGTAGCTTGTATGCTTTCGGTGCTTGGCTGATAACGAGACTCATCGTATGATGTGGCGAGTGGCTTGGCCTTGACGACTTGGCTGGAAATGATGGTGGCGACTTTGGAATGGCGGATGGGAGATACTGGGGACGGAGATCAGCCGAGTATGTGGTGTGAGCATCTGGTCTGGTAATGTGAAGCTGGACCGGATCGTTGGAATGGTTGTTGATGTTTCGTTGGGTCTATCACTGTAGAAAAGCTGGGACATCTCCGCGTGTGGACAAGCAAGGTCCGCCCAGGCAGATACTTACGTACTTGAAACTCTATCCGGCGGTAGATTTGGGTCATGAGACTCATCACGCCTTGCCAGTTGTAGGTGTTGTCGAGGATGCGGAGCCTGGCGTACCGCTGTTTCTTTCGAATGGAGTTGGTCAACGCAATGAGGTCTGGGTTGCCGTAGTGGTCGGCGAGATCGCTGAGGTAAAGCTTGCCTTGGGTGAAGTTGGCTGTGGCCATGGCAGGATCTGGTTTGAAGCTGGCGGAAAGCGTCAAGGACCACTTGCAATGTTCCATCTCACAGTTGTTGGCGACTCTGAGCAGTGAGCTCATGGTTCCACCAGATCATGGCTGAGCCAAAGAACAAGGTATGTAGTAAGTTGAGGACCTGGTGCTCAGCATCTGAGATGGTGGTGAAGGTATAGAGGCGCTCCTGAGAAGCCATTACGTCTATGAAGACGATCGTCTTGCCGTCAGAGGAGGTGCTGAGGGTCTAGATACTCCGTATTGAAGACGTCCTTCGTTTGATGCGAGTTCACGTGAGCCTTAGTCTCGAATGGAGATCTTGTCTAGCGATTGAATGGGGAGTTGAATGGGTAGGCACCTGGCTGTCGGTTGTATGGATCGTTGTAGAGGTTTGGGTAGGCAGATTGCTGCTGCCGGTCAGCCTGGGCGAGCGGAGCAAAGGATCGTTGGATATGATTGATCAGACTGCCCAACCTCGTTTCGTTTGATGTAGAGGGTACGAGACTTGATCTCGGATGGAGATCGTGTGTAGCCATTGAACGGAGCTTGGTCATTGAATGCAGATCCAGTCTGCTACTGGGTTGTTGCATGGTTAGGCAGGTTGCTGCTGGCCAGCTTGGGAGAACGGAGCGAAAGATAGTTGCCTGCTATTCTCGGGCTTGATCTTGCTGTGGGAGAGCATCTCGTTATACGGTGCGTCGCGGTGAGGAAGTTGGCAATGTCCAGCCAGCTCGAACTCGTCGTTTCCATCGGCTAGACATGGATGCTGAGATGAATGGCGACGCGGTGATGACCTACGGTGTGGTAATGGCGAGACGCGGTTTTCGTAGTGTTATGAGCAGCCGGATGATCTTGGCCAGTCAGCTGAGCCATCTGGGTGGCCAGTTGTTGGGTTTGAGCCATCTGGGCCCTCCTCATCATGTCCGTCAGGGAGTCCATGTTCGAGCGAGGATGGATAACAGACCCATCCGGGTAATGGATCCTCAGGATGTGAACCCCAAGCTTCTCAGGACGGAGATGTCCTAGAATTTGGCTGTCTGAGTGTCCGCTGTGGCTTGGAGGGCTTGCCGACTGATGGCTAGGCTGGTTGGCCATCTTAGTTGCTTTTCCGGATGAACCATTGGTTCGCAGGTTGATGAAATCTCGCCAGATTGATGGAGATCTGGGTCTGGTTCACTGGCTCTATGAACAGGTGCTCACATATATACCCTCCCAGGAGCAGGTCAACGGGGTTTTCCAGGTGCCGGAGGGAGCCTGTCGGAGAGGAGTCATACGGCAGTTCAAGAAGGTTCATCTCCATTCGGCTCGCTTGTCGATACAAACCTTAAAACCTGCGCAGCCCAGTTTTATCGGCTCGCGCCTAATAACCTTTTTTTTTTGGGACTGCCTCGCAGCCGTCACCCCAGAAACCGCGGTTTTGGCTCGTCAGTTTGATGGAAAATGGACGGCGGCGAGGTAAGAAATCGACGTCGAAGACGAGATTCTGGCGAAAGGCTCGTCAAGGTGGTCACCGTTTGGTGATCTGGGATGTTCCGTGCGATCTGCTGAATCTGGGTCCTTGGATGTTTGACTGTTCGCTCGCACCTGGGCTTAGCGGTGGTGGTCGTGTGGAAGGTCAGGCTTCCAAAAAGTGGAAGACTGAGAAGTGGGATAATCTCATTCGGGCCTTGTCTAATCTGCAGGAAATCTCTCTCCTAGTACCAGCTGCCACATGTTGCATCCCATATCCACTGCAGAAATAAACATCACTGTTTCTTTTCCTCTCTCATCTTCAATTCTCCTTCAGATGGTAGATTTTCGTAAGCACTACCCTATCAGCTACTAAATGTCGTGCTCTGGGCACAAGTCAAAAGCAAAAAAGGAAGGATGGAAAGCCAAAAGTACAGCAAAGCATCTACTCTCACGATCCACCCCATCGGGGTGCAGCAATCAAACGCATTCAGAAAGCCTATGATAACAGAGACATTCCATTCACTTCATATCCTGATTCCCGAGCAGGCAGCATATCGCCGAAGTCCATGTGTTCTTCGTTTGTGATAGTTGCTTGTCAGAGCCCCGATGGGTCACTCCAAGCTCACGCTGTTTCTGTCCCCGATCGGCACGGTCCTGGACCCGGACAGACTTCAATTCTAGGGCTACCCAAGATGGACTGGCACGAGTGCTGCTATCTGCAATAGTTGGCATTTGTGCTTGCTTGGCGGCCAAGGTGGCCGAAAGGCATGGATTACCTACCGAGTTTGGGCCCGTTTGACAGCCCACTAGCATCTGAAGTAGATTCTGGGGTGTCAAATACAGGTCATGTCATCGTGTACCTGGTGCATAATCCACGAAACAGCCGACAGTTGGCATCTGGCGCTCTCTGTGCTGCTTCCCTCGCACTGCCTGGTTCGGGACGACAAGCCAGCCATCAGAGCAAGGATATACCAGCAACACCGGCGATAAATATCCAAGTTCGTAGAAAGGATATGTAGGTGTAGACTTTGCACTCTAACCACGGTGAAACTGGCAACAAGGAAGATCACAAGTATCCAAGTGCCGGATGGAAACGGGACATTTAGATAAACTCCGACAGAAGAGTCGAACATTCTGCAGAGCAAGTGACCTGGTTCAGGCCAAAAGCCAGATCCCTTTTGGGGATAAACGACGAAAGTCACTGTGGGTATGATGCCTTTCTCTCAAGCCCTAGGCTCCAGACTCAGAACCGGATAGTTGGACGGTAAAAGCGGCCTCCTCGGAATCAGACAGTCTCGGGCAGGTTCCGGAGCCGGGGGACGACACACCTAACCAGGCTAGTTCCAGGAACCAAGAGAACAAGGACGCTATCAGGCAGACAGACGTTATGCTGGGGTCCGAAGAGGGACACCTAGTAACTCCCAACCAGGCTAGCCATACAAGGCGAGTGGTCTTAGAACATGTTGGCCTTGAGATGAGACCTCCAGCAAAGGGTATTATCAACCCACATTCCTCGAGGCATGATGCAAATACATGCGCCAACCCTGCACCTGCTGATGGACGTGATCTCACGCTTGTGTTTTTTGACATGTTGGAACTGTGCGCCTGGTGCCATTTCGGTGATCCAGGTCTTTCTAAGCATACGACAAATCCGACTAACATCTTGCGACCAGAGTACATACGTGTATGGTGAATGGAAGATACCTGAGGGTAGCTTGTTAGGATACTTGTCGAGTGATGCGCTCTCGAACGATCTGTATCGCGATGGGGGAACAGTGCCCTGGGAATGTTCGTCGTAGGACACTGCCATGCTTCATGGGGGGCAGTTTTGATCTCAGACCAGCAGAATGGACGTTATTCTTGCACATACTAAGCGACCGAGAAGACGCATTGGCGTGGGACTTCAGCCATCTCGGAAGGATTAAGGACTGCGTGGTCGATCCCTTCGCAAGTGATCAAAACAGTTCCCCATGAAGCATGGCAGTGTCCTACGACGAACATTCCCAGGGCACTGTTCCCCCATCGCGATACAGATCGTTCGAGAGGTTCCTCCGGTCCTGATCAAACGATCCCCGAACTGTAAATCCAAGGTACCCGAACTCAGACCAGCAGAATGGGCGTTGTTCCACATACTTACCAACCGAGAAGACGTATTGGCGTAGGACTTCAGCCATCTCGGAAGGATCAAGGACTGCGTGGTCGGGTGGTGGTGTCTTCGTATCACAACACTTTACCCACTACCATCCCGACAGAAGACACCACGCCCACATGGTTACCTCTGAACCACATTGGATTCGGTACTGTTTTGGTCACTTGAGGTGGGACCACACAGTCTTGATTCGGCCCAAGTGAATGTGATCCCATGCCAAAGAGTGTTCTCGGTTGCTCAAGACCCACCGGCACAACCTCCAGCACTACCACCACCATCCCGTACCAGCCCCTAGCAGGAGGATGCGACACCTCATCTGCCTGGGCCCCCACGTCATATCCTCCCGCACAGCGCTATCATGACGACATTCACGCAATTCCGCCTCTGGACCGACATGACGCCAAAGACGGCGTGCAGCTGGACTCGACCATAGCAGATCTGGGCTTACCCCCTTTCCTGCGAGGTCTAATCGAGACCAACGTGCGCGACAAGCTTTGCCGCATCGGGTGTAAGCTGGGGGCTGGAAACGCGTAAGTTACCCCTCGACATGTGGTCGCGCGGCATACGCCTTGAAGGATACAAGAACAAAAGGACGGGCAGAGCAAACATTCACGGTGGTAGTGCAACGTGAATCCCGTCGTGCCTGGGAGGGCTGCCGACCACCAGCGAGTGCTCCGAGCCGACGAGGAAATACCATGGCCCAACCCCGCGCCACGAAGGACAACACGTACCACACAGCGCGAAGAAGCACAGCACAATATCCTGGTCCAGCCAATAATGTACCACCTGCACAAGGATTCCTCCGTCCCAGGAACCGGCTCCGACGACGACGACATCCCACCGCAGGACAGTCTCCGACCAACTTGCCGAACCAAGACATCACGGTAGCACTTGCAACCACAACCGCAAGGGTCGAGCCAATAGACGCCAGGCCCGCTAAGGTGAAAAAGAAGAAGGCGGTGGCCCAGACACCGGCCCGGAGCTGTAGTGTGATAAGTGGTTTGGCCAAGTTGCTGGCGAGGTTGGCGGCGGCGGAGGCTGCTTTGTCGGGCGTGCAGGAAGAGAATGCGAGCGAAAGCGCGGAGAGGCGTGGGTTAACGTATTAGGTGGCGACTGGGCGGCGGCGGAGGGGGAAGGGTAGGCGGTGAGGAGGCGATGGGTTCTTGTGATATGGAATCGGATAGTTGTTGCGATCGCTTCATTTTGAAATTTCGACGGGCTGGGAAAATATTGCGATGTTGCTTTGCTCTGAACGAATGGGATGTAACGGAGCCGAGCCTGGGTCGCGGATACGTCGTGAGAAGATGCTGGACATTCCGGCGATGTGTCGAGACGGTACTGGTGGTAAGAGCTGCTTGGAACAAAGTCTGTGCAGACGAAAAGCAAGTAACACAGCCAGAATGCCTGCTCATTAGCGCTGGAGCACAAGCTGGAGTGCGGCCATATGGGTCGTAGGCGGAGCCGGAGCCGGAGCAGGAGCTCGTCGTCGAAGACGGTGTGCGGTTGGACCACTCGTCTGGAGAGTGCAAGGCGTTCGGACTGGCGCCAGGGAGTCGTTGAGGAGCGACCAAAGCCACCTTCAAAGCCACAATAGCCTCCATTGCCAAAACCAGTACCTCCATTGGACTGGGTCGTTCAGGAAGGCTGGCTCACGCCAGGACAGTGCGGTTTGACGACCTCGTGAAGTCCAGATAGTAGTCTAGACCTGCGTGATGGCTGGGTTGATGGAAAGTCTCCCGCTGGGCTGAGTGGCTGAACCGGATGCCTGGAATCTCTCTCTTGATGGTGCGCTTGATGAGAATACTGCTGAGGTACCTGCCGCGTAAGATTGCGTAACGGGCTGGAGCCGCGATGGAAATGAGTACTCTGGCTCGCGCGGTTGATGGAAACACTACTCGTGGAAGCCCCAAGTATTGGGCAATGAATGCCCTCACGGCGGACCTGCTCCGGGGTGTCACGGGAAGCGTTTCCGGAACGCTTGTGCATCATACCAAAGATATTTCATGTAGATGGCTGAGACCATCGTTTCCACGCAGACACCTCTTCCCAGCCCATTGTCCAAGGTAGCGAGAGGAGGAGGAGGGGCCTTGTTGTTGGTGGAAACCCAGACCACCAGAGCACTGATGTCTGTTGGGTCCCGAGCCCGCGCAGCCATTTCCTACGCTATCGTACAAGGCCGGGATCGGTGGAATACTCCCGGAGCGGCCGAAAGCGGTTTGACTACTCTGGGTCGTACAGTTGAAGAAGTTGAAGATAGTAGTGCTGCTCACGTAGAAGGTAGGTTGACGAGCCGGGCGGCGACGTAATGAATGGATGTTGCGTCCTAGACTCCCACGAAAGATTCGTCCCTTTGCCGGGTTGTGAAGATTGAGTTGTTGTGCCTCTTTTGTAGATATCCGCGTAAACGTGCTTGAAGAGCTTGGTAAATCCTTTCCCTCTGTAGAAATGTTTGTGACCTTCCCCGGAGCTGGTTGTCTAGAAGCCAACTCCAGGGCCTATGATCCAACAGGCTCGTCCTCGTACATCATCACGGGCCCTTGGCTCTGAGAGCAGGTTGTGGGGGGGACAGTTTTAACTTTGTGAGGTGCCCATTGTTCTTCTCGGCGAAGCTCAAAAGCTTCATTCCCGAGCAATGCCTTCCTCGATGTCTTCCTCGTCCGTGGCATCGGCTTCGGCGAGGGTTCCATTCGCGTCTTGACCAAAGAGCATCGACCTTGCGCTGGAACTGGGTGGTGAGGCGCATGGAGGAGCTGAATACCGAAGACCTCCGGAAAGCTCGTTGGCGCGCTGGCGCACTGGCCAGCTCGAAAGTCTGCAGTTTCAGAGATACCTTTTCAAAGCGTGGGTGAGGGGAAATAGGCGGAGAAATGCGCCCTGGTCCGGCGACGGCCTTGCTTGTGAGCCTCCTCTGGTTCTGCCAGAGCGTTGACCCAGTCGAGCAGGCTTCTTTCGTATTGAGCACCACGAGTCGCCGATGAGCAGTTTCATGTCCTGGAGCTCCACTGCCAGAACGCTTTCATTCTTTCCAATGTATGCGGTATATCCGAGTCGATCAGTCTTGTCATCTGGCGGCCGATAGATGTCCGGGTTTGTTTCTCCAATTTGACTGGCTGAGTGGTGGTGTGTCCGGATTGAACCGTAGGCATATCGGAACAAGGTTAGCAATCCACGGCTGTACCTTGGTGAAAACACAGTCCCCCAACCCGGTAAGATGAGTAGGGCCGTAGTGTTCCAGCATGCATTCCATGTTGGGTATTTAACACCAGCAGAGTTCAGTGTCCGCCTGATATCTGGTGGTGCCAAGGACTGGAGCCCCATTTGGAACGCTCGATGACGTTCGGAATGATGTGCGCAGCTTCAGTTGGTTTTTTTACATTGCTGAGAATGCACGTCTCCCCGCACTATGATCGAACTGCTCGTTGGGCATCCGTAGTGTCCTTGATTCCCCTGGTCCCTTGCTGCATGGTCCCGGACTTGGCCATAGCTAGGTTCATGACTTCCAGAGGACGAGGCAGCGTGCTACTAACAAGCACCCACGACACTTAGAAGGCCAGCTGGGGCACGGGTACAACTCTATTCAGCCCTTCAGTCACCATCCCAGAAGAGGTGCGAGGTTCGTCCCCGGGGAAAATGCGATAGTCGTAGAAGTCCCAGCCGCGGCGGCCGCGAGCGCCGAACCCGCCTCGAGAGGGCACATAGCCTCGCGGTCCGGCTGGTGTGGGGAGATTGACGATGTCGTTGCGAGACGACGGGCCGGCTGGCGGTGCTCGAGTTGAACCGGGCGCGGGGAAGTTGGGTCCGCCCGATGGGCCCGATGGTGGCTGAGGTAGAGCGGGTGGTCTGCGAGGCGGTGAGGAAACGAGGGCGCTGTGATCGGGGCAGGGCTCTGGGCCGCTATTATGGGCTGATAGTGGCGTGGACCTGTCGTTGGGTGACAGTTGCGTAAACTATGTCCGAGATCTATTATCGCGGCCACCTCGGATGAATGGCAGCCGTGGCAATGATCTGCGACATGGGTTCTGAGAGGTGACGGCTGATGTGGAGTGCGAGTCCTTATGCGGAGGACGAGGTATGGTAGTACCGGCATCCAGGGATGTGTCGCCATCTGCCGCCTTTTGGGCGGCGATGTATCGACCGTCGGCCAATGTGACGTTACCACTCAAGTCGACGCGACCGGGATGTGTTGGCCTGTGAACGGTCATCTCGCTGGGCTGGACTGCGAGATTGTGGACGATATGTGTTGCCGCCGCTAGTCGTAGCAGTGCCCGATGTTGTTGACGGTGGTACTCGGAAGAGCAGATCAGTTATATCCAGTGTAGATGGAGAAGCTTCGTTGCATCAGATGGTGGCGATAACGCCTGTCATTGACGAGATTCGTGGCGTTCTCCAAGCCGATCTTGTCCGCTTTTCCCATATAGTCTCCGGGACATCAAGTGACCATCCAGCGAAGAGGCTACCCCTGTTTCGGGAGAAAACTGAATGATTCCGCACCGTCGCCGAGAGATGGATGATCCGGATGTGCGAGTCGGGAAGGAGTTGGCCACATGAGCAAGACAACCAGAGGCTGAAGTTGGCGGTGCCTCCGGCGGCTGCAGTGAGGACCTGTCTTGTGCCCTTCGGGGAGGACTTGTCTATTGACCTGCGTAAGAGGGCTGTTCTTATGCATCCGGTGACAGCCCCTATTGTAACTCCGGCGTGGTCCTCTCCTGTGTCTCTTGTGTGGTCTTCTTATGTGCCTCCGGTGAGGGCTCTTCTTCTGCCTTTGTTGAGGCCAAGTCCTGTGGCCTCCGGCAAGGGCTTCTCTTGCGGCCTCACGGAGAGGACTCTCGTTCTAGCCTGCGAGGAGGACTTTTCTTGTGGCTGCCAGGGAGGGCTTTTCGGAAACAAGAAGGCCTGCGCGTACCTGTTAGCCAGGTCCCGTGGGCTGAACCATCTGACAGGCAGATCGAAGATGGAAATGAACCTTTTTGGACTGCCATACCTTGTTCCAAAGACAGAGGGCCGGAGCTAGGCCACATGTATGCGTTGCTTGTCCAAATGAGGCTGAAGTCCTGGAGTGCCAGACCGGCCTGCGAGTTTCTTGACGAATATGGGAGATGTGACCGGTAGCGGAACTGTGTTGCCAAGGTACGAGAAGGCGACTGTCGACAAGCACCATTCCGGAGAGCAAGCACGCAACGATCATGGTGTCGGACATGTTGTAGCACGTAGAGACACCACACTGGATGAACGAGTGTGGTTGAACTGGAGGAATTGAGGTTGCCTTGGACGATGTCAGTGGACGTCGATATTGCGGGAAGGTAGGAGCATAGAATTACCCTGAATCTCTGGAGACTTTGTAACTCCCTGCCGTGGAGACAGTCGACATCATTCGGTTGCCGAAGGTCGACTGGCTAAGACCGAGACTGGAGCCGATCGGACCATTCTCTCAACGAGTGGAATGCCATCGCTTACGTCTGAAGGGTACACCGAGGACATTTCCAACTACCCCACCAATACCGAACTGATTGCAAAGTACAAGACTGCCTCCCTCAGTTGGGTTTTCGGAGGCGTGCCCGTGAGAATGCAGAGTACAAGACTGCCTCCCTCAGTTGGGTTTTCGGAGGCTTGCCAAGCAATAATACTGAACGTTTTAACCATCAACATGTTTCGATTCGTACAGACAACATCCCAATAATTGATAGAACAGCTTGGGAATTCAGACTTGAAAACATGCAGCAAGGTAATGGAAACAACGAACACAGGAAACATCCAGAACATCAGGGCGGTATCGCCGGAAAGGCTCTTACTCACGAAAGGTGCAAACTGAACTGAAGAGCTGATGCTAGCTATGAAGCAATAAGCCCAACGAATGTCGTGCGTATCAAGAGTTCCCAATGATTGTCTGGGAACACCTCAGCAACAGGACCCGGTTGGTGCCAGGCATCCTCGCGATCGGTCGAAGGTAGCAAGGTCACCAGGTTGTCGGTAACTTTGCGTACGACGATGGGTCCCAGGCCTCGCGGTGGTAGTAGAACAAGGGCTCATACTCCGGATGTTGTCGACCTGGAGCCCTTGTGGCTGCATCGGTAGTCGGTATTTGATGTTGAGGGTTTCATGTTCATGTGGAATCAGTACACAGTGACAAGGGACGGATCTCGGTCTCTAGGGACATATCCTAGACTTGAAAGCGCTGTCACGTCAGAGAAATACCAGGGTCGAAGTAGTGACTGGCTGTCTGGACACGTGAGACACACCGTGGCTATGGTCGCCACCGTGAGTCTCGCCAATGTGACTAGTGACGGTGTCTGAGTCGAGGGTGTTGACTCCCAAGCCATGCTCTCCACGCCACCTAGTGCAGAAAGGAAAGAAGCCAGCATCACTGCGAACAAAGTCGGCTCGGCTCGCTGGTGTGCGCCCGAGACTGGTGTTGTTCTTGGCCGTGGTCGCCGCATAGCAGTCAGCTGGCACTGCGACATTCTTGTAGGCAGTGACTCGGCCCTCCAAGTCATGGCGGAGAAAGCGAGTAACGGTTCGTGACTGAGTTGGAGCACTGTGGAAGAGCTGGCCGAGATCCGGCGATTCGTCCCAGCGCTGTTGGGAGGCTGTTAAACCACACGGTAGAGAATGTGGCACGGAACTCGGTATTTCTCCTCCATAGCGGCCTTAATAGGGCTGTGGAATCGTAGTTGTACTGGTGTAGATGTCGTGCGAATATTTGCAACTCTATCGTAAGCCTCGCCGCCGGGAGCTCCTGTCTGCCTACTACCTCCTACTGGCGTCGTACTCATATCAAGCCAGCCATGCCCGTGGTGGGGTTTGGGTCTGATATGCATCTTGGAGGATCCGGACAGTCTGAGTCTTGTAATGAAGAGAGGTTGTTGTAGAGAGGGTTTCGTTGGACAGAGGGTGTTATTGGAGAAGTAATGTCGTGGAGATCTAAGGGAGAGATAATCTCCCTGAGATGAATATGCTGTTGTAGGATGTGGATGCTGTGCTGCTGTAATAGTTGGTGAGGCCGGTGATCGAGGGGTAGGGTAGTGACCACCGCGTATCTGCCGAGACAGGTGCATATCGAATCCTCAGCCATGCCTCAACGCAGGCTCTTGTCTCTTTGTTCCAAATCTTGTCTGGCTCCAGACCATAGCACAGGTATCAGACACCAATGTCGCCCAGGACAAGCCGGGGTGCATGCTTCAAGTGGCCTGCTTCGTCACGAGGTCGGTAGCGGTCGGGAAATCGTAGGTTGATACGTGATAGTCGCTGGCCTTATGAGAAAGGGTCAAGGCTGGTCTGCTTGGATGCAGGTTGCTGCCCCAAAACACCGTTAGACGAGAAGACAACCAGAAGGTGACTGGCTAAAAGGCGTGCTTACCTGGAGCAACGCATTTGGCGGGGGCTGTTGACCAGCCGGTAATGCATGTTGACACCCGGGCGACATAACGAAAAAACGCACGGGCAAAATGCCGGTGTGCTGTGGAAATAAAGACCTAGAATAGGAAGCTGCTGAAGGAATGAATCACTCCATCACTGGGCGGAATCGCTGGCCTTTTTATGCGTCGGAACGGTACTTGGGTCGTGTAGATGGCGTGACCAGTTGCAGAGCTCCATAGCACGCAAGTCCGATGATGAAGTTTGACGATTGATGAAGTGCAGTGAAGTTTGAGGCCTCGGAGATCTGATACTGCTTGATGATGTCGGGGGAAAACTCTAAACATCGAACCGAACCCTGGGAACAGACCAATACCGTTAGGCGGTGTGTAGCGGCATTACCTGTCCACCCACGTTGCGCAATGCAACCTGGAAGCACTTATGCACTCGTGCAGCCATTTTTGATGCAGCCATTGGAGCCTATTACGTGCATGTCCCCCTAGATCCTGACATACTTTAGATCAGACTTCGGATCAGACATGCTTATGACCGGTAGTTACCGGGTATTTAAAGAAAGTGGAACTTGTGGTATTGATCTTGCCACAACATTGAACTTGTGGTACATTTCCTGTCACAACGTTGAACTTGTGGTATGATTTTTACTGGGGTCACGTGTGCTCGTGGGGACATCCCTGCAGCTGAAGTGCCCTGGTGTGATACGAACTACGGGAAGAAACACGGCGCTGTCTTGTCTGACTGGTCCGGAGGTTCGCTCACCAACTCCGGGCCCGATGACAGATACAGAATCCAAACAATGGGCACGCTGCTGGCTGACTGGGCATTTCAATGTAGTCACGTGATATCTCTCGACGTCGTGATGGGTTTCAGTGTGCAGTGCAAATGGGCAGCAACGCGACAACGATGAAACCACAGCGGTTCAATGCTATCACATACAGCACAGCACGTAATGGTAGTGTCGGTGTCATCTCAGTTAGTTCAAGTAGTTACTCACTTGCACGTTTGCACATGCCGAGAATTGAGATGCATCGAGGAAAGTCTAATCGCATCCAATCACTGACCGTGACCCGAAACAGCGGAGCCTCCACGCAAGCCGATGGTCAGTCCCGGATTTTTATGTTGACGTGGAGGTCCGGGAGGTCCGTTTGACAATGGGCACCCGGGTTCGTACGTGGCCATATGCCACCCTGACACGAGAATCTGGGTACAGGTTGAACTCAAATGTCACCAAATCCAATGTGCTTGGTTGCGTCAGCGCTGGATGAGCGGATTGCAATACGAATGTCTCGCAGGGATCATCCTAAGCGAATACGACAGAGAACTGTTCACCCCAGGATATGAGGTCACGCATTGTTCGGAGTGTGAGGATTACGACGCCATGGACCTCACCCGATGGGACCATTCTGGTAGCATGATCGGGCTTCCCATATCCCCGACGATTGACCTATGTGACTTCAAGCTTGGTTTACTGGGGTGACGACTGCGAGGCAGTCCCAAAAAAAAAGGTTCCATATTAGGTGCGAGCCGATAAAATTGGGCTGCGCAGGTTTTAAGGTTTGTATCGACAAGCGAGCCGAATGGAAGATGAACCTTCTTGAACTCTGAGGCCGTACTGACTCCTCTCCGACAGGCTCCGTCCTGCACCTGGAAAACCTTGGTTTACACCTGCGCAGTAACGCAATCTGGGCCCGAGAAAGACTGCGCCGGGAACAATCCGAAGGTATACTGAAGACCTGCAGCCCCGAGCCCGGTACTTCTGTTGGACGCAGGAGTTTGCACCGCAACACTTGGTCGGTCGCTGGGGCTCAACATCCCCGCCATGTTCATCTCTCCTCCATGTAAACCGGTCTGCACTATGACTCCTAGCCCCAAGGTGCCTGTATTGAGCTTTGCGGAGAAGGATCAGGTTAGCGGAGCAGGTTCTCGGTTTCAGTCTACCTCTATGATCATCTTCGTCCCTCGCACTACCACGGCTCATGTGGACGTCTCCTCTGCATCTTGGCGCAAGGCCAAGATCGCAGTGAAGACAGGGACAAGCTCTTGCGTCCATTGTCCTCTTGATTCATATACGCCGGGGTGCTGGCGCCCATCGGAAATTTGAGGGCATCCCCCTGTGTAGATTCGCGATGGCGGGCAGCGTAGATGGGTGGAGAGGAAGCCCCAGGAATTCGGTGGAGAGGCGGCCCAGTCTGACCAAGCTGGCCCGAGGGCTGTCCGCTATCGATGTACCCCGTTTGTAGCCCTTCTCTTCCAGACCATCCGCCCCTGACCTATAACAGACATGACCATAACTGCAGACAAGGACGTCCGGGCGAGTAAGCCATAGCGAGGAAGTGTAATATCTCTCGGCGGTGGTTCGCGGCTGCGTTTCGATGTCATGCTCGCGGCGAGCCAGCCAGTCCTACCCGCTGAAGAAACGGAGGTTAACGCAAGGTGAGCTCGGGTACTGAAGTCAAGGAGGGCCGACGAGAGTCGTGTGTTCGTGAATATTTAGGCTCAGCCACGGTCCACCTAGCTGTACAAACTTGGTTAACTGGGAGACTAGCTGTCGTCACAACGATGTGAGCACGGACAAATGGCAAGCTGCCGACGACACTTACCTGGGTTCGGTGCATTGCAGCACATCCAGTGACCTGTGGCTGAGCGAGGCACATTTGATGCAAGTGATGCCAGATCGGGGTCGAAGCGGCAGCTCCGCAATGGTTGTCTTCCAAGTTGTTGCAGGTTTACAAGAAACTCGAAACTTTGGAATGCTCAGAGCAGATCATTGGCGATCATGGTAATTACCCACAAGAATTCATGTTGCCAGGGCACCAACTTCTCCGAATTTGGAGAGGCGCATTGCAGTCAATTACATTTTCGCCGGCCTTGACGGTGCCTTCAAGTCAAGCGTTCTTCAGCAATCAGCACTTACGTAATCGATGAATGCTGAGACCTCTCAGGGTTCGTTGATTACGTAAAAAAAGGTCACTGCGACCTTGCGTCCACTTCTGATAAAATGTGCTTTACAACCTCGAGAGTCACCTGTCATTGCCACTCCTTGGCCCGGTACAAGAATGATTCTAGCAGGAAGCCGCGTTTGCTGCGCATGTCTGCGTGAGATAAAACAGCTTGCCATTTCCTTTCTAAAGAACTTTGGAAGGGACTTTGATTCTTGCAGGTCTGCAACTGGTGCAGAACCATCCCAGCTGTTGGGGTAATGACGGTGGTTGTTTGAGGAAAGTGCAACTTGTGGTGTAGTTCTTGCCACAAAGTCGAACTTGTGGTAAAACATTTGCCACAACATTGAACTTGTGGTACAACTTTTACCACAACATTGAACTTGTGGTATGATTCCCTGTCACAACATCGAGCAACCCCCTAACCTTAACCTGCCAATCTCTCCCAGGCGTCTGAGAGATCCAATAATTGAGACCTATAGTGAAAATTCGTTAAGGTCATTGACTGCCGAGAATCAAACTTAAACGCACCAAGCACAGGGAAAACTTAAGACTACGACACGATGGGGCAGTGTTCAGTTAGGTCAAAGGTCTGCCCTTTTACCATAGCCAAGCGGAGTCCTGGTCTCGGGTGCAGGCCGGAGGGTCCCAGTCTTCCCCGGACTCCTCCGGACTCCACCCACCGGACTTTCGCCGGTTTCCGAACTCTGTAACCACCGATGCACCGACATGAAGCAATAGCCACCCGCCACGTCATCACCCGGCAGGTTACATCAATGCGAGCACATGTGTCCAAAGCGGAACCGAGTATCCCATGTGCGCTTTTCATACTGGGGTGGCGGCTGCGAGGCAGTCCCAAAAAAAAAAAGGTTATTAGGCGGGAGCCGATAAAACTGGGTTGCGCAGGTTTTAAGGTTTGTATCGACAAGCGAGCCGAATGGAAGATGAACCTTCTTGAACTCTGAGGCCGTACTGACTCCTCTCCGAAAGATCCGAAAGAAGAGGGTAGTCAAATGGAAGCTGCAGTTCTGGCTTTGGATTGGCCGCTTGCCTCTCTCTAACCTCACGTGACCCTTAACTACGTGAGGGCCCCCTATGGAAGACCTTGACCTCATGGTCAAGGACCCCCATGGAGGGCGCTTTTCATACAAAGTAGGCATTTACGACGTATTCCCACACTTTCCATCTCGGACCAGTTTGCTCACCTATGCGCGTCAACGGAGCCTGTGCGACTCAGCGATGTACGATACGAATTGGGTTGCCTGACGTCCATTGACCGCACCTAGCTCCACTTGTACATGGACTTGATTACGTGTCCAGGTTCCCAAGTGTGTTTATCTCTGATGGTGCAGCATACGAGTTCGCCACCGGTTCCGGGAGTCATCGGATGCCAGCATATGTGAGCATGCCGAATCTAACTCTGTTACATCCGACATAGTCCATTTGAGTCAGTGGTTAAGGTTCATCCGAACTCTACCGGACACATACGCAAGCCCAAAACACCTCACCAGGATCCCGACAGCGTCACACCGACCCGTTGCATGTACTTGGGTGTTAGAGTGTGGATCTCAGCACGTGCTGCTCATCAATTGATGCGTACCTTGTGACGTAACTGCGGTTGCAGGCCACTATATAAGGGCGACATGATCACTCACATCGATTCAGGAAGTAGCTCCAGTGGCCCGACATAGGCCAGCAACAGCTGATCACCCCGGTCGGGTGCCTCGATAACTGCAACCCTTGCCGGAGGTTTCCGCGAAACCGTGTCCGAGTTAGTCAACGGCCTCCGCTGCAATGCTGGATTGGTTGACAAAAGCCAAGAGTATTTGACATTGAACTGACTTCCCAGTTCTGGTCCAAGGCTGGACACACGAAGTCTCACAGTACCATGGCTCTTTAGCCCTGGGTATTCGCTTGCCTGTCATATCAGTCTATCCGTCCTGGTGCACCGCACGGCCCGACGCAGATATCGAGGCGAGACGCCTCGCTCCTTGACAAAGAAGAGGCATAGATTCTCACCTGGCTGATCCGCGCCTTTTTTTTTCTCCGGCCGGAGGAAACAGAGACACAGGAAGGTCGTGCAATCAGTTCCGGCACAGGCCGTCGAAGATGCCACTCTCAACACACTTCCCGTGGGTATCACTGCTAATCCTTTCGTCGGACGTCCTCAGCTTGTGCTCAATGGCCAGGGCGTGCGAGCAGAGAAACGTTGTACTTGGAGTTCTTCTCGGACAAGTTTGGGGCGGTGGAGCACCTCGTCACGGATCCGCTGCTCTTTTGGGCAACGAGGTTGGACGCTTAGGCAGCCATCGGAACGTACCTGGTTTTTGCGGGGGCATTTCGCTAAACTACAACCGCCAAGGCCGAAAGGCATCTTTGACGACAAACCGCCACCAAGTAACCTTGTCGTTGCCGATGGTAACTCCCCGTCGGTAGGCCCTGCGCTTTGATCAGTACGACTGGTCGGCCTGTACGAGTGTCCTCAGCCATCAGCAGGGATTTATACCACATCAAGGCCACCCCCGACTTGCTAAATTGACATTCAGTGGCAAGAGTTGGAAATGCCGTCCTTGAAGGGTTCCTCACCCTTCTCCAAGGTGTTAAATCCAGTCGTCGATATCGAGCATCACTGACAGTGATAACATCAAAGTTCGGCCTTCCTCGCTCGTGGACATCGACCTGGTGCACATCGGCCTGACCCCATTCCCGGTCTTGTCCTCGGGGTTAACATCGTCGTCATCGCCACAGTTGGTCTCGTCGGGGACAGTCGTGGGGACCTGGAGACTTGTACACCAATTTTCGATTGACCGACCATCCAGCTTCTAGCAGGTCCGCAGTCGAACTCTCTTGGTGGCAGTGGCGCATAACGACGCACTTGTTTCCCTTACACGTCCAGGGTCATACACTGTACCCGTGGCACGTTGCCTTGCATCAGAACCCTTAAGTAGGCTCTTTTGGAGCCACCAGGATCCAGGCACTAGGAAATTCGCCATCGAACGATCGCCAGGACTCAGATCGCCTTTGGCATTGGTCACCAAGCCCACTCGCGAGCGAACAGTCAAACCAGGACCCGGGTCCAGCAGTCCCACGGTATACCCATCCCAAATCAATTGCTCCATCGAAGGGTCACCATCTTAACGTGTCTTCGGCTAGGATCCCGTCTCCCAGAACGATCTCTGACCTCGGTATCGATTTCCTACCCTGCCGCCTTCGACTTCCAAGCACCCGGCGCACCAGAGCCCGTTTTCCCTCAATCCCACGAGCCAAGAACATGCTTTGAACAATTTTACATCGAAATCACTATTCCCATGGCATCAGGCTGGTCAACCAAGCCCGCCAAGCGACGGCGGAGAGCTGACACCCAAGGTCTGCCCAAATCCACGCCGTGAGAAGCGTGGAGTCAAGCTCTAGACGACGCGCTATCTGGACGGGTGTTATATTGCTTCAATCGAAGGTGGACTCTCTGATGAGGTCCATGATGGCTCAAAACAAAGCGCAAGCCGCGTGTCCGCAATCACCACGTCACGAGCCATCTTCATGCTACTCTCCAGCCGATGGAAACGACGATTTGGAATAACTGAGTGTCGCCCTCTTCGTCACCGCGACGGAACATACCGCGAGATCATATCCCAGTGCGAGATTAAGCCCAAGCAAATGGCAGACAACCTTGCGCTCTGTTCGCCCTGGCTCCCAATCCAACAAGCGGCGGTCATTGTACATCCCAACCCCAACTTTTCATTCGACTGCCAGACGGGATCTCCAAACGTGACCAAGCCTTGCACCTACCTCCACACACATCAAACTAAATGACATCGACCATTATCCGGACCCTCAACACCTTGGGATGCGCCAAGGCGCTCGTCTTCACAGACGTGATGGGGCTTTCCAGGTGCGCCTACACACCTTCACCACCAGGCCAGAAGCGGAGAACCAGGACCTCACCTTACTCGACACCTTGTTGAGCGGCTCGGCCTAGATTGATCTGGTGGAACAGCGAGCGTCCTGCTCAGGACCGTCGAGAACTGCGAAGTCAAGGAGGACTACCACTGGCCGTCCTTAACGCACTCGTTCAGCGATTCAGGCCGGAGCCGCCATTTCTACAAGCAAGTTCACGCAAGACAGGCTCCATATCAGCGACCTTGGCGGCCACGACGGCAACACAGGCCTTAACCATCTGAGCACCTTTGTTGCATAAGAAGCCGAAACCCAGACGGAACGGGCAAACTCCCTGTGCGAGTGTCAGGCCCTTGTAGAAGTTCAGGGTTCGGCTGCCCCAGTCCTCCCTAAGTACGGGCGGGAGTGTTAGAGTTGGGATACTTCTGAGGACTGGGGCAGCCGAATCTTGAAGTCCTACCAGGGCTTATCATGCACAATGGGGGGAAGCTTGCCTGTTCCGTCTGCGTTCCGGCTTATGCACACCGAGCAACAAATCGTCACCATGGAAATACACGGAATACATCCGCACTCCGAGACTGCTTGACTGGCGGAATATAACACGAAGAAGAGAACAGGGCAACAATTGATCAAGTGCGGATGCATTTCATGTATCCCATGGTGACGATTTGTTACTCCACCTCCGAACTGATGCCTGAGTGATGATATCCATCAGCGCGATTCCCAAGAAGCTCTGTCCTGGATATGCTGGATACCAGACCCTCAGGTGATTGGTCTCATTGTCTGGGCATCACGGCTGTCAACCAAGTGCACAAGAAGCTGCGCGCAGTACGCCAGGCAGATGAGACACTTCGATAAAGGCAACAAATGGCAGGTCTTGGTAATCCAAATCTACAGCCAAATGGACCTTCAGATCCGGCAATCCTTACCACCTCCGAGTTCTCGAAAGAGGACTAGCTGGCGGCATACGTGGCCACTGTTGAAGCTGTCGAATCCAATCTCACGGCCGCAGTGTTGGACCGCTAGAGATAACGGCAAGAATCATAAGTCTTTTATGATATATACTGGGGTGACAGCCAGTACATATCATAAAACGCTTATGAACCTCGCCGTTACCACAACGACCGGCACTGCAGCTACAACCGAGATCGTGATGCAAGCAAGCACCGCGTATGCTCTCGTCAACCACCACCATCATACAGAGATCATCACACTTGACATTCTACCTCGTCTACTTCGCTGTGCGTGTATGCTCGGGCCGGCGGTGCAAGGCGTCTCGAAAACTACCGTCGTCGCGCGAGAAGACTTGATTCTTCTTCCCAGAACACGGTGGATCCTCTTTTCGGCCTTCATTGGTTTAGCGGCTTCCTCGCAGCAAGACGGAGTTCATTCATGTTGCAGTTTGATTGGCGCAACCCCAAACAGTCGCACCTCGAGCATGACACCTGGCAACACCCGGCAAAAAGATAAGATTAACAGACACCATTTGCCTTGTCAGATACGAGCAGTTTTCAACTGGCTTCACTCGACACGCAATTACACGGATCCCTTCGTCATCAGGCGGCACAGGCGGTCGACGACTCAACTATCGTGAACGGACAGAATTGACTCACCTGGGACCTCGAGATGCGATCTCACTCGGGCTTTTACCTAATCCTGCCGTTTCCGTCTACGGTGCCGCCTTAGGACCGGTGTTTCTGTCGTTTGATGGCCTCTCATCCACAGGTACGAGCTTTGAATAGCCTTTGAGACTGTCTCTGCTTCTTCTGCGCCATCTGCTTAGTCGACCAGTTCGAGGGGACCAGAATCTGCTTTTGCGCAGCCGTTGCCGACCTTCCGTCAGAACTACTGTCCTGACACCACCGGTCATTTGACATAATCGTAAGGTCCCCCATCACTCCGATCAGCTTGAATGCGTGGTGTTGATGCCAGCTATCACTCCATGCCTGCAGACACCTCACCTTTAACAGAAGCCACAAACGTCGCCCACAAGCGCACGATTGGCCGCCCTTTGGAACAACGACTTCCCCGCTGCAGCTACTTGTTTCATGGCGTTGCGAGCCAACCAACTGTCCACCACCTTTCGAGGAATATCACTCGCACGCATCTATATTGACAATATTTCACCGCAGGCTTATGGATTACGAATCGCAGCAACGAGTGCGAACCCGAGCACACCAACCATCCGAAGAACAGGCCCATCGAATTTCCCAGCACCTTCGTCCTCCATGGCAAGAGAAGGGAGGTCCCGCAGCCCAATCAAGCGTTGACTCCGTCAGTCACAACCGTCCCCCAGAACCACCGAGAGCCGGGCTATGGATACTCCAGCGGCTCTGCCAGACCCGTCCAACATACCCAGGCCCTTCAAGATATAGCTCTGCGGCAACAAGTCTTTCTCTTGGGGAAGACGGCCAAGAGGAAGACGGCACTTGCTTCTCGCTCACTACCAGGTCTGGAACATTGACCCTCATCATTCACAGGTATCTCCAGTGGTCGCCGCCATATTACCTCCAAACCACCTTGGGCGACAGGTCAATTAGCCCCGGTAAGGGTAGCCGTTGCCAGACACCCATGCCTTCGATGGGATTCATATCGTCACCGCGGCTTTGGGAGATCCGTTAAAGCCTCACAAGCAAAGCCGTCAGCAGAGACAGACGTACAAGCTCTTCAGGCTGAGCCGTCCTCAGATCAGGGCCCATTTCCATCTACGTCTACACCATCTTGCCTATCAGCGTTGACCTCTGAGGTTGGCCACCCGCCAACGAAGATTCAAGGACACAGCGAAACCCATCACTTCCCAAGCGAAGCTGTTTTCACGAGTTAGTCATACGCCTCATCACCCAGATTGGGCTCCATGCCGAAGTTCCTTGGTCGAGACATCAAGCGAGGTCCCATCGAATTGTTCAACAAAAGCCTCGACTGCGTTGCAAACGACTCTCCCAGACGCAAGGCCCCAGAGATGGCATTTGACCATCAAGTCACAGCGAAGTACGCCGAGGCGAATGAGGCCGATGCCCAAGATGAAGAACCAAGCTTCTCCAGGACTTGCTTTTCTGCAGACTGCTCCTCTCCAACATGCTCAACCCACTGGCCAAGACACTCCGATAATCCACAATGACGAGCCTGCCAAATTGGAGATCCAAGAATCAGCGCCATCATCAGGCAACAAGCTCAGGAAGATTACCAGCTGTGTCTACTGCGGGAGAGGATTCGAGTTGATGGAAAAGCTCTTGGACGTTTACACGGATGCATGCAGCGCCAGATCCACGCCTTCAACGCTTCTTCTCCCTTGTTCCTTGACCGGCCGATGCGGGACATGTTCAGGTCCGACGTGGTACGTTCCAAGACCAAAGCCAAGATCCGTATGCCAGAAACAGAGTAGGACATGGATTCTTCAGACGGTCTTTAGCTCTTCAATCTTTACGCCAAGGCAAGGAGACGAGCCTTCCATTACGACCCTCGGCACAAGATACATCCAGCTCGCCACCGTTCTTCGATTGCGAGTTGCACTAGTTTCATTTCGGCGCGGGCCAGATGTCGCAAATCCACCTCGGCGGCACCCACATCCCGCAAATCTGTCTCGGCGCGACACAAATTCCATTCGTTCCTGCAATGCCTTCGATCAAGCTTTGCGAGCACTCATCTTCTTGCGTCTAGTCCGTTTTGGCTTCAATGTCACTGTCCGAATCCTCAACACATGAGTCCGCGAAAGGGTTACTTTTGACTAGTCGCTCTTCAGAGTCGCATGAGGGTCCAATTCTCAAGCGCACGATCAGGAAGGCTCAAGAAGGAGGCTGACCTAAGCTGTTGACCGTCTGCTCTGCTCTGGCTCGTGAATGTATTGATCTTCTTGTTGCCCGACAACAGTTCTTCACTGTTCAAACATTGTTCTATTCTAGCCTTCTCAGCCTGGGCAAGTTGGATCTTCAATTCCTTCAATCCATCCACCAGTTCTCCGAACAGGCTGTTCTCCAACAGCGGTCTCCTTTGTTGTCTTGGTAGGCTCAGTCCTGACCTGCTTCTTGGATCTGGTTGCGTTTTCACATGCGGTGTACATGCCATGCCACCAGTATCACCAGTATCGTTCTTTCAGTGTCGGTTGATTACTTCATGTTCTTTCTAATCGAACTTGTGATGAACTCTCCTGATCCTTCTGACGCCAATTTGGTCTCTGTCAGGCGAACTTCCATCGGATGGTTCATCATCAACAGGGAAGACCTTGTCCGCCTTTCGTATATACATGGTGTCCAAGCGGACTTCTGTTCGGTCATCAACGACGTGAAGTCACCTACCGAAGACAAAAAGAGGGATATTAGTGATACTGGTGTCACGGTGCCATCCTGGCCGTGCCAGCATAGGCCGCTGCCGTACTCCCTCAAACCCTCGAGCCATCATGATCAGACATCCCTACCACTGCACCCATTATCTTTTTGCGTCCCAGCCGTGTTCCATCAACGCGACAATTGCCATCCACCCAGCTATCAAATGTGGCCCCCATGCTTGATAGGGTCGTCAATCGATTTCTATGGCGTGCGCCGGTCTTTCTTGACGATACCGTCGCCACATTGAACGAGGTTATCTGCTCTGCTTACAGTGGTGGCTTTGACATTGGAGGACACAGTGCCTTTGATGCCTCCTCAACATCGCGGTGGGACCGCTTCACACCCTCTGGAACCGAGGGCTCCTTGGACGAGTGGTAATTTCACACACCGCCCGGCGTCCACTCTTACCGCGATGGTCTCTTCCATCCCTGGAGCCTGGCCTGCTTATGCTGAGTGCGCCGTAAGTACCACAGAGGCCATTACACCCCCCCGGCAGCAACCCCGACCGAGGTGGACATCTCATCTGATCCCTGGACCTTTCCCACCAAATCGGCTGAGGATTCCAAGGCCACTCACCGTCTCGCCCTCGCTCAGCTCCGTCTCGGTCGATCCCTCCTCCACCCTTAACTCGGACATCGAAAATAGCAGGCCCTTTGTCATTGAGGTCCAGAGACAAGCCCAAGTAACAGCCAAGGCTCGCTTGTGCGACCTAATTGACCCTCCCCCAAACAAATCCTGGGGCTCAGGGCCAACTCCGGGACGCGTGATCAGCATTCCGAATGCTCCCGAGTTGGCTACCATCAAGACTCATCCACGTCCACCACGACGAGATCCGCGTACAGCCCGGGCACACATGACAGCCCACATTCATTCTCGTGCTTGGATCGCTTGCTGACCCCTATCCCGCAATCTCAGAGTTCACAGACTTGAGAGGACCGTAGCACACTTCCAAGTAACACCCAACGACCCGGGATACAGTTCATTACGTACCCTACTTCGTCACCTTCTTCGACGTGTCAACTGGCGTTTGGCTGTGTTCTTCATCATCGAACTGATGGGGTCCTAAACCTATCTTTGCTGATGTGGGAACTGATACACTTCTATTTGGCCTGAGCGACTCATACGGCCATTTACCGGGCCTCCCAGCAGGATGAGCATTAAAGCAAACCAGGGGACATCACGACGTCAAAAGGTCCGCTTCGACAAACTGCAGGGTCGGCAGCACTTACTCGCGAGCTGCCAAGTCTTGACCTCGTACAGCGGCCCACTAATCATGTAGAATTTATCTTGAATTTCATTGACGATTACCATTGCTTTGTTTTATGCCTCCCGTGGACACATCTTGTTCGTCTTTTGGAAGCTTCTCGTTGTTGTTCTCTGTTTCCTCATACTAGCTATCCTTGCTTTGCTCAGGTCACTGTCCCGACCTTGACGACGTCTGATGCCTCTTGAGGCCTTGTTCCGTGGCATTTCTATTTGTCTTTTTCCGTCTATCTTACCGTCTCTCTTCGTCCCTCTGTGTTCTCCGTCTCTCTTTTGTTCGCCTCCCGTTCGTCTCTCTGTTGTCTGTCTCTCTTTTGCCGTCTCTTTCCGTCCGTTTCTGTTAGGTACCGTGATAATGGGCTCTGCTTCTTCTTTTCCATTCCCCATCATGGTCTGTCACTCTTAGAGACTCTCTGCATACAGTTGCGGTTGCGTCATGGCCTCACGTCCCGCGCTAAATCGAGACGTGGACGAGGTGTTGCTAACACAGCAGCAGCTATCCGAATCTCTATCTGCCTCAGAGAGAGAGAGAGGACACCTCTATCATGCAACCGAGACTTTCCTTGATAGGGTTAATCAGTATACTTTCCTTAATGGGTGTCTAGTAAGTGCTGGCGCCAAATGGTAATGACTAGTGAGTGGTTCATCACACACGCCAAAAGTCTGTACGCTGGCGAAAAGGATGTCTGTCCATACAAGACCTACTATGCGACAGGGAGAGAAGGTTTAGAAGCTTCACAGAGCGATTCCTCAATCCCTCAAGAATTGCATCGGATGCTGCATTCCAAGCAGCACTTCATGGGTTTTATGGATAACATCACACAGAGCCAATATGGTCGTTTAGCTCAGTGGAAGAGCGTCTGTTTCACATGTACTGTCAGAAGTCATGTACGGACACAGAGGGTCGCAGGTTCGAACCCTGCAGCGATCACATCTTTTTTTGGCGAAGCTCCCAGCATAGATAGATGCCAGTGCACCCTGTTATTGTCGAAAGTTCACGTCCTTCAAGTACTGTGATGCTTGATGACGCCTCGTACTGCGTTACGCGAGACATTCCATCTCAGCCTGATGCCCAGCCTCTTCAGTGGGTGCTAAGACGGATATGGCTTCGGCAGGATTGGCTTCCGTAACAGGCTCCCAGTACCTCCGGTTGGGTTTCAGCCACTGCCTTCCTGTCACGTCTTTTCTTGCGATCCTCTCAAAGTCATTGGCATACTCCTCACGCTCCTCTCATTGACGAAGCTCTCCACCCGGGTGCCGCCAGCAACGGCAACCTCGTCCAAAGTCGCACTTCGAACGCACGACATGCGTCCTATGTGGTAGCGACAATGGCCTCACCGTTGACGCAACATCTCGTTAGCCTCCTTGATCTTCTGGACTTTAAGCTCTTGAAGAAGCTCGCCGATGACAGCGACAACCGCCTGCAACGGAAGTCCAGAAATGTGCAAGCAGTCGTGCTAAGGGACCAAGTCCCCCCTTCAAAGAGACAGTGGTAGCTACACGTTCTCGCCACCATTCTGTCTCTTGCCCGCAGTCGACTTCCAAACAAGGATGCGGCCGTCCTTGATGCCTAGGGGGGCGAGGTCTGACCGGCTAATGCGGCACGTGGCGCAGCGGTCACTCGCTAGCCCCGAGGAGGACGCCTGAGCCTACCTGGATCTGACATTGGTTGCTTGCCGGAAGGCATTGGAAGGGACCAGTCGAGGATCCCCGAGAGCAGTCCCAGAACGGACCATCCGCGGGAGACTGGCAGAGACAATCCTCGTACGCGCCAAACAGTCGCTTCCCCAAGAGCTACTTTGAGCGGCGAGATGAGACCGCCATTACTCTCGACACTACAACATGGTTTGTGTCAACTCTGTGCACCAGAACCGAAAGCGAAGTCTCCCTTCCGCTCCCACGTTGCCTGCCCACCACTGCGTTGACAGCCGCGAGGCAGTCCACCAAAAGAGGTCATTAGGTGCGAGTGTGGTTCATCAGCCTTCGCAGATTGAAAGGTGGGTTTCCCACCACAGGTGCTATCAATATGTCAAAGCCAACGACCCAGAAGTCTGACGTGGAAGGTGCCGGGCATGCCGAGCTCCATGTTGCAACGTGGCGCCGTCTGGCGCCCAACTTCCCGCTTGACGACCCTATCCTGCCACGAATTCGATATCGACGTTTGTGACAAATCACCCAGTTGCCGAATGCTCCTACGCACCCTGCCACGTGAACCGTCCCGACAGCTTGCTTGCCTGATACGTAGATGCGATTCTTACACTCGTTGGTTCGAAGACTCGTTCTGGTTCATTGTGGGCGGGCAAGCCTTCACACAATGGGGACAACGTCTGTCTTGAAACTATTGTATGATGCTTGACTCCGGTAAGGGCACGCGGAATCCTGCATCCCAGCTCTCGGAGTCTATCTCGGCCTTCTCAATGACCTTGGCCAGGTTGCGCCCAGTTGTCGATGATGAGCCGCTTCCTCACCCTCTCGAATATGGCAGCCCCCTCTCCCTTGAGCTTTAGCTTGACCGCCTTGCATTTCCAAATTGCGAGGCAAGCATTGCGCCTTCTGGAGTATATTACGGCTAGCTGCTCCATACTGGTTGACGATCGGGGAAGGTATATGAGCAAGTGGTACAGGGTACCTTTCCGCAGAATATGCCGCTTGGCCCAGAACGGCGGTGCTCGTTCACCCTGGCTCCCGCTGTAAATACCGACCACCAGGCGGCCCAGAACTTCTGGTAGAGCCGGTTCAGTGTCTCCGTGGCGCCCGGTGGTGTCGCTGCATGTACGGGCAAAAGCTCGGCATGAAGTATCTTTGCAGTTGTTGACCGCGGCAAAGGGGTTCATTGTCTTTCGGCTGTAGAACGCTGTCAAATCTAACGGGACACTTCTTGGCGAATAACAGCCCTGAATCAACCGTATTCATCGCTTGAAAAAACATCGACAGCCATAGCACGGCACTCGCACTCGGACCGGAGCTGAGCTGGATCCGCGGCTCGGTGGAGAGAGACACAGAGGGAGGATAGCTCAGCGGCCTGGCACGTCAGAAGGGCAAAGCTGCAAAGGTAGCCTCCTGCGGACAGTCAAGAGGTGCCAGACGAATTAGTCGGGGCAGCGATGTCTTAGGACAGGGCTCCAAAGGGAGATAACTATCGCCGATCTGTCAAACCGGACCGGACGCCGTGGAAGAAGGATGAGGAAGGATCTTACTTTGTCGTATACCGGCGGTGCCGTCTGAGAGGATCCAGCTGGTACTGCTCAAAGAGCCTTATCGTCTTCCTGTTGACTCGTGAACTCCTTTCACGGGCAGCGTTGTGGATTCAAGATCTGTGTTGCTGGTCGGTTCCCAAGGAAGTTCTGAGCCAGTCGGCATGATCGAGCAAATAGTATTCCAACCGCGTGCCAGCGATGAAATGGGTAGGCCAAGCTGTTGACATCGTTGATAACAAACAGAGAAAGTAGTGAAGATGATGTTGGCTTTCTGAAGTCAATGTATTCACGAGTGTTGCTCCTCGGGAGGGGGTCTACCTGCCAAGGACATGGCAAGGGCGTATCCTATAAGCGAGGTCGTATGTAACCCTGGCATATTAGAGCCGCCAGTCAAGCCCATCACTAATGCGTCGGGTGGAAGTTCCCAACCGACGTACGTTCGCAATAGTGCAAATAGCTGCGTCCAAAGCAGTGCACGGGATCCGAGTTGCCAGACAGCCTGGCTGGGCCTTGATCCGTGTTCTCAAAATGCCACCCACGTACTCTCAGCTGCCTGCAATATCGTTGACCTGCTCCATATACTCTGTAGCACCATAGCTGCGCTCCAGAGCCTTTGCAGCATGTCGTCGTCGTCCTGTGGTCCCTGCCCCGTAGTTGTCCAGCAAGGCGCTCGTAGTTTTATGCTGTGGTGTGTGTACCTTCCTTTGGTACCATGAATTGTGGCTCGTCTCGCTTTCAGAGGTGCAAGAGGTTACTATGTCGAACGTCGTGCGCTGTGACACGGATCTTGTACATGGAGGACTGCTCTAGGGCGCAAAGCTGAGTATTCTCTCGATCAGGATAACGCTGGCTCCGACTCCAAACATCTTTGTTGTGCGGTTGGTTGTTGCTCGACCTGTGCCATTCTTCTGCCAACAATGCTGACGCACGTCCAAAGTGAAGAGACCCATGTCCAAGGTACGATGACCACGGAGTCTTCGGAGCCTGTCTACCTCTTCATCGTGCTCGGTTGAGTGGTGGAAATGATCATTCATATGGACTGTGTCCAGGATACCATGACATTAATCGAGCCAGTGGAAGCTTGTTGCTTCATGATGTCTTGCTAGTCGTGTCGGACGATGCCAAGCCGTACTAGTTTGTCCATCAGCTAGCCAGGCTAGCCTGCCGCACTGCACTGCTAGTTGTCAACTTCTCGGGTCGCTCCTGTCAAGAGACGATCGTACGTGTTGACTGCGTTGAGGCTTTGAGCTCTGCCTGATCGTGCCGTTTAGCTTCGGGTAAGGTAGCAGAAGTCACGGAAACTTCCATCCAAGGCTTTGGTTCGTCGTGTCGATATGTTGGTGCGCGTGTTGTGTGCAACCTGGTCAAGGTTGTCCCTCCCTGTGTAGAGATACAATGGTTTCGAATGTCCAGCAAATCAGATATGATCAGCTGTGCGAGGACGTCGAATCTGCGACCTTCCGCTCTCTCTTCACCGAGCATCCTAAGGTCGACAACGAATGGTCTGCGAGTCTGGTAGAGCCCGATGGGGAGGAGAATAAGGACCCTGATGTTGAAATGAAAACTCGGCCTGAACTATTCGACGATGATGACGAAGTACCTCCAACAAGCGTATATGCCGATTGGGGGGCCTGCTGTACTCCATGAATCTGACCCTTCTGACAAGTCCAGTGGATCCGTACTGTATCCAAAACAAATACCTTCTTAATATGGCGGGATAGTTGAACACGGTCATGTCGTGGTGACTGACAGGATAAGCTTCTGTCGAGGCGTCGGAGAAAGGGGTGGCACTCCGAATAGCGGTCGTGCCGACGGTGGAAATGGTTGCTCGGAACTTGATAGTCATGGCCATGATCTATCATCCTATCGCCGATAAAACCCCACACATTCCACTCAGAGTCTACCGGCAAGGTCACACATACCCGGTCAGCATTGTATTGACTTCAGCAATCATGACTGCCTGCAGAAAGACACGACAGGGCAAGGGGATGGTCAGAAAACGAAATATCGCCCGCACAGTAGTGCCTTTGCATCACGGCAGAGGATGGATGGAGGAGAAATTGAAACGTGAATTGTAGCTCTCATGTAGATCGTCAACATGGACACACTCCCACCATGAGGGTCACCAGCAAACAAAGCACTATCACTTGATAGGACAGTCGACGCGATGTCAATCCGGGTCCGTTGCACTGTATCCAGATAGAACAGGCGAGCTTAGGATCAAGAGTGTCTAGATTGCACTTAGCAACGGACTGAGGACATGTCTGCAGGAACGAGGTACTCTGGGACATCCAGGTCTCTATCGCCAGTAGACCCACACCACGCTTGGCCGAAGCAACGAGACTTCCTCCAGCCCCAAAGCTGATATCCTGCAATCCCATACGACCACTCCCAGCACCATCTTCCCCCGGAGTATAGAAGGGACCACGTGTCGTATTGTAGAGACAACGGTCTCGCCATCATCGTCGACGTCGACCTAGTGTTTCTCGAATCCTAATGCGGCGGGTCGCAAAGACAAAACCTGGTTTGGCGGTGATTAGCACAGGCCAGGTATGGTCAAGGGGGGCATGGTAGCGGACTCTACCGTGCGTGCGCCGACCTGTGGGAAGGTCATGTACTCGCCATGACAGAAGTCCATAGGCCTTGGGTCGTCGGAAACCAGCCATGAAGAAGTCAGCAAGATGAACCGGGATGCAAGAAAAGGTGATATACCTTCGGATTCTGGTTCCGTGTGTACAAGTGGAGAGCAAGCTGCTCGACATCGACACCATCACGGATTGGCCGCTCGTCGAGAGAGCGGGCTGGCAGGTCATATCGTCGTAGTCCAGATCGGGTTCACGGCAAACCTCAAGACCGTCACGAGTATCGTACTTCAGATTCGTACTCAGACTGGGGGTCGGAGTCATTGGCGTCCAAGACAGCATCATGAGTGTAGCTGTGGTTGGAAGCAACAGTACTGAAAACCAGGGATGGATCGCCCAATGACAGAGAAACGCCGCAGCGTCAGATCGACAAGGTCCACAACGGGTGCAGCTCGGGAACTGGTTCACGAAACAACGCAGATTGTTTGCCGTAGATGTGCTGCCATGTGCACAGAGCATGTGCACAGAGCGAGCAGCTCCACGGTCCGTGCCGTTTCCGACTGATGTACAACGGTTTCCGCGCCTCCTATCCATGCAAATGGTAAGCTGGTACACCAGACGTGGGCATGTTCGTTTACATACCACAGTAGGCTAGGACGGGTGTCCTCGGCCGGTGGTCACAGTTGATGTAGCGGCACGAGGCAGGTGGACCTCGTGGCAATGATGGATATCTGTCGCCAATGCCGTGACCTTGTCACTTGTGCCTCGGGCTGGCGCTCGTGCTTCTCCCAGACCTTCCGCTGCTCCTCCTGCTCGTCGACAACTCGCTGCTGCAGGGCAGCCGGAGCAGCCTTGAACCCGTCGGTGCGACTGCGTCTCGTCTCTCGAGTAGTGGCGACGACGCCAAATTTCCGCTTGGCATTCTTCGAGATGGCGAACGGGGCTGCTTTGACAGCACTGACTCCTCTCCAACAGGTTCCTACTGTGCCGTCCTCCATGTCTTCGCCGACCAGGTCGACAATGCTAGTCAAGGCCTGCGAGAGGAAGGTGCCGTAGTTGTCGCGACCCAGATACGGGAGTATAGCTTGTGCAAGGCACGAGCAATTGCTTTTTCGACAGTAGTTCTTGCTGTGGCGGAAGTGGCATCGGAAGCTTTTGTATCTGCTTGAGCAATGAGGCCGGAGATGGTCTCGAACATGTCCTTGCATCCTGGGCAAGGGTACTTTGGATTTCGTCTTCTGCATGTGTGTGGCGATACGCCTCTAGAATGTTGGGGTGGATAAAGGTCAGCTCTGGTAGCAACGACCGTAAACGACCTTCAGAGGTGAATCGGCACCGTTGTCGATAGACGTCCTTGCTGAAGGATGGAAGCATGAAGTGGAAGCGCAATCCCTTGCGCAGCTGTGATAAACACAAACAACAAACACCTTCGAGGCTGGCCCTCGCTTATTCGCTTGCACTAGATTTGGACTAGCGCCCTGCTAGTCCAGGGCTGCAAGATGAACAAGCCAGGTTCCCGATTTGGACTAATGGTAGGTTCTCGATTTGGTCTAGTGCCAGCCGTGCCGGTCTGGAATCAATGTCCTCTCCTTAAAAGAGCCTGGAAACCTCGGACTCGGGCGTCATACTTGAAGAGAAGCTATCCTTTCTATGCGCGGGTCTACAGCCAGCAAGGCGGTAAAGTCACCAGAGACAATTACGAGGTTGGAAGTTCTCCGCGTTGGGACATGGAAGCTGGTGAGTCGCGCCATTCGATACAGGGAGAGGCGCGCATCGGGTCTCTCGACGTCAAGGGATGCGAAGCTAATACCTTCGAATAGTCAGGTCAGGAGTACATATTGTCGACCGCGACTTACCAAGAAGGCTCGTCTACCCAGGTCTCTCAACGACTCGGCCTCATCCCCTTCGCACGAACACTCGAAGGTGTCGCCGGGCACGGCAGCCCTTGCGGTGGAAAGCCGAAGGCAGCATACTATCCATACTTCGGCGTGCCTGAAATCGATATTGGAGCTGAGACCAGGCGGCATTTCTCCCAAGAGCGCCAATCAAACCGAGCCACGGCAAAAGCAGCGTGAGGAGACAGCGGCCGAGGCCAGTGCAGCATCGACGTCTTCCACGATGGCTACGACGACAACAACAAGAAGAGGTTGGGAAAGAGGAAGACTCTGAGCAGTCATCCGCCTCTACATAAGGCGTGCGGCGTGGTGTACAGCAGGACGCCCTTAGCCAGCCAGCTGGTCGTGTCTACGATCTCAGTCTTGAAGCAACCGGCGGAAGGCCGAAGGGCCGAAGCATGCGTTATCGGTGATGCCCAAATACCGACTAACAAGCATACCTGAGACATCAATCTGCTCCGTTTCCCAGGCAAAACAGAGCAGCTTGTACGCCATACTAGGCAAGAGGGACCTTACAGCAGGGTTGGGCCATGCGCAACGAGGTGTGCAGGATCCCCTGAAGAGGGATCGACACCAGCTAACCAATCCCATGGGTCCAACCATGACTTGCCGGTGTCTTTCTCCTGCTTGGCACCATACATCTTCGGCCTGCATACCCTCGCGCGCCTGTGAGCTATCAGGACCCGCTGATGTCTATCCCCGAGCCCACTCTTGCGTTGGCCAGCACGACGACAGCAACTGTGATGGGCAAGGCGTTGATCAATACCTCAGTCGCCAATAGAGTCTTGCATACGACACCATGCATTCTTCCGGGCCATTACACCACTATTTCTGAGCCCGCAGCCCAAACTGGCCTGGCAAACCCTTCGGGTGCGAGGAGCCCAAAGATGTGACCACCCTCACCCGTGCCTTGGCCGTATTCGCTTGGCTCCTGTTGAGTGGAGTATCACTCTGACGCCCGTTCCCAGTTATGCCAACTGACTGAACCTCTTCTGCTGTGTCGTCAACCCACGGACATGACAAGATCCTTCAACATTTCTGGATCCAAGGCTGGATCTGGAGACGGACCGATCCCATTGGCGCCGAGCATCCGTCACCCGGAAAGTCCTTACCGGAGGCAAAGAGAAGCCTTCGCGGGAGGCTACAAGACAAATGCCCAGCAGAGCGGCCGGAGCCACAATGCATGCGATCATTGGAGGCCACAAAAGGAGCCCTCTTACCGAGGCTGCTGCTAAAAGGGCAGGACCTCCATGTGTCAGTGTACCCACCGATCCTTCAGCGTGTACTAGTACAGGGGCATACAGGGAATGGAAGGGCACAGGAGCATAAGAAGGAGGGCCTTGTCTACTACATGTACGTACTCTTCTTACTCCTTACACACTTCAATCATCTCATTGCTCATACAATTCAGCAAGGAAAGCCCTCCCCGTGAGTCTAACATACAAGTCCTCCTCGGAAGGCCATAAGAGAGGTCCTCACCTAAGCCATCTTTCCACTAGGGTGACGGCTGCGAAGCAGTCTCAAAAAAAAAAAAAAAAGGTTATTAGGCACGAGCCAATAAAACTAAGCTATATAGGTTTTAAAGTTTATATCGATAAACAAGTCGAATAGAGATAAACTTTCTTAAACTATTATATAACTCTTTTCTAATAAACTCTTTTTAATATTTAAAAAACTTTATTAATTTATTTTTAAGAAAATATATATATAAATATTTTAATTTTTTAAAGAATAATTTTTTATTTTTAAAATTATATATTTTTTTTATTTCTTTTTTTAAAAATTAATATAATAATTAAATTTATTATTATAAAAGTTTTTAAATTTAAATTTAAAAAAAAATAATATTATTAAATTTTTTAAAATAATAATATTAATATTTAAAAAAGATAAATTAATATAAAAATATTTATATAATAATATTTATATAATTAATAAAATTAATATTAATAAAATAAAAGTTAAAGATTTAAAAATAATAATTTTTTTTAAATAAAAATTAATATTTTTTAGAAAAATTGATATTATAAAAGAAAAAGTTTTTTTTTTTTATTTTAATTAAAGTTTATTAAAAATAAAACTAAAGTTATAATTTAAATAGTTAAAAGAGATTATAGAGAAGATTATATTTAAGTAAAAGAAATTAGTTAGGTAAGAGTATTCGGTTTAGGTAGGAGTTAAAGGAAAGGGTAGTTAAATAGAAGTAGTTTTAGCTTTGGATTAGCTATTTGCCTCTTTCTAACCTCACGTGACCCTTAACTACGTGAGGCCCCCTTAGGGAAGACCTTAACCTCATAGTCAAGGACCCCTACACGTGACCCTTAACTACGTGAGGCCCCCCTAGGGAAGACCTTGACCTCATGGTCAAGGACCCTTATCCATCTTTCCACAATAAGCTACATCCACCTCTCCGAGTGAACCGAGCTGAGACAATGAAAGTTTGCATGGCCTAAGGAATATACAAAATTGAGTGTTTCCAGCCCGAAGAGTCGAACCAGTGGACAAGCTCCTAGTTGGTCTGAGGGCACTCAGCGCCCGCTCGCCGCACCACGTGAGCAGCTGCCTCATCCGCCGCGGCTCCAGCATGCCTTCTTCTATGTATGTATATGTGCTGTTATTTCTCTATATACCTAGATACATAGGAGGCAACGCCGACCTCAGATTCACAGTAGTACTATCTAATTGAGGGAAAACCGTATAACGGGTGAAAACCTTGTAGTAAGCACAGTAGAGCCTATTGGCTAGACACAGTAACCTTCATCCCAGTAGGAGCTATAGTAGGAGCCACAGTATTGGTTGGAATTTTACGTCGATCCCCACGACGGGAGTCAATTCCGCGGAGAAAAGCCTTGGAATTTTTGCCCTTCCAGGAATCGAACCTGGCACCTCTCAATTTGGGTGATTGAGAAGTCCACCCAGCGCATGACCATTGCGCCACAGGGACTTGCCTTCTTCTATATGCTTGTAGACCTCTGCCGCGTCGACCTCGCTATGTGGTATCGCCGAGTGGCCGTTCTCGATGAGACTGGAGGCGCGCCGCCCGCGCATCCCCAGGCTGCTACGCCGCTGCGAGCTGCCGTCTTGCTCAGGAAAGTCCATGTCGCGGTTTATCAAGGGCGTGTCGCTGAAGGGGAGGGCGATCTTCTGGGCGTCCGAGTGGTGGTGCTGGAAGAGATTTTAATAGGATTTCCATGGAGCTGCCGGGACCGAATCTTTGGCCTTGAGTGCCGCACGGTTATACTTCTGTGACCTGATCAGCCAGTTGAACCCTGTCAGTGTCACACTTGTGATTAACCAGGCTCGCACTTGATAACCTTATTCTTTCCGGGACTACCTCGCAGCTGTAACGCCAGTCCGGGTAGTAGTGGTGGTGGCGTGGGGAGGTCTGGTCCAGGTCCATGCGGGTAGCGTGCCTGGTCTGTCAGGAGGGCTGTGCGGGTGGTTGTGTTTCTGGCGTCGGGTCTTTCGTCCGTTGATCTTTCTCTGGTGAAGCGCGCGTCGTCCTGCGCTGTGCTGCGCGTGCTTTTGGGACGACGAGTTGTGGCTCATCGTCGTCTTGCTGCTGTGATGATCGCCGCGAGCTCCCACGCGTAGCTGGTTGGGGCGGGAAATCGACCGCGGCCGTGCAAACGGATCCTGGGCCACGCACGCGCATTTCTGTCATTGCCAGGAGTGGTAGGACGCCTCCTGGAGCCTGATGGAGGCGAGTGCAGGTCCGGCAGCTGCTGGTTGCGCTGGGGGTGGTCAGTCACACAGCCCGGAGTGGGAAAAGAGCTCCATACATGGGAACAGAGCCGTTGGACCACAACATATCATACCTCGCTATGGTAGTCTGAGCCCTTGGGTTTCTTCCAGCTTCGGACGGTTTCAAAATCGCTCCAAGAACTGTTGCCAGGTTATGCCAGTGCAGACCATGTGCTGATTTGTATGCTCGGTTGGAAGCTGCATACGATGCCGGATGAGGTGGGGTTGAAATGCTCAGGGCAGGCACTTTGATGTAGTGGTTGGTACTGCCGAGGGCGTAAGCGTCTCCTCTTTGTACTGGTACTGGCCTGCGTGGATGACGATGTCACAGTTGTTTCTCAGACAATCCGCCAGGTCCGCTCAGGATACCAGCGATGGAGCTTTGATGCTTGTGGTGGTACTGATTTAGGTGGCCAAGGGGTGGATACTTGTGGTTCAATGAGAATTCGGAGATCATGGACGTTATGAGTAGCCTCCAACGTCGTCTTGATGCACTCTTCGGTCTTGTCCGAGACGATGTTCGTAGACTTCTTCTGAGCTTCCGTTTCTTCTTTCAATACACGTACGTCAATACGATGTTCAAAACCAAGGGAAAAAAGGGCTGCGAGTACCCTCAACTAGGTCATGGGCAGGCTTCAATGAGGATCCATCATAATGTAGCTGGAGGTCTTAGGCATAACGACAGCGAGAGTGGAGGCGGGCAAGGCACGACACCGGAAGGCCTCCTCAGCCTGGCGGGCCTTCCATGTCTCTCTTCCTTGTGGTGCTACTTCTTAGAATTCCTTTAGCACAGGATCAACAACAATGTAGGGAAGTATCAGGCGCCATCTAGGGCGAAGGGATTCGGGATAGCTCTTGGTATAGCCTAGAAGCACCGGTAGGGCTCCAAAGAACGCCACAGAGTTTGTTGGGGAGGTAGTAGTGGCCAAGGTCCTTCTTTGCCAGCGGCTGCTCACACCACCGGGATATCCCTTCGCTGTACTTGGACTTGTGAGAACCACTGGAAGGCGCCAATAGCACGAGTCACTCCTCTCCAAGGCTTGGGGAGGCCGATATTGCTTTCCAGGCCCTGGGTTCCTACCGACGTAGCCAGGAGTTCAAACCCCACGAAGTCGTGTGTTCAACATGCGAGATTGGAGATGGTGTGTGTTACGAAGTCGTCCAAGTAACATAGTCTAACGTTGGAATGTGGTGTTCTGTTCTGTTCTAGAGGGTCATGATGCGGGCAAGTCTTGCCATGGAAGGAAGGCACGCGTGACATCGATCTATTACCTGTGTCGTTCCTACCTTCTCAAAACTTAGCCTCTGGACTCCGACACTGCGCAACAACCTCTGAAGGTCAACGGCGCCACACGGCCCTGCACTGATAACAACTGGTCCGTACGACAACTGGAGATACGCATCCTCACTGGCTATCCATTGCCCTCTTTGGTGCGCCCTTCTCTCGGACTAGCAAGGCTCTCGTCTCCCATTGTCATCAACCTTCTCCGGAGACCTGGCCCTCCAAGCCTCTCTTGAAGAAGATAAGCTGACACTGCCCCGTTCCGGGACCCCAATCTGCGATATCACTTCCGACCTGGATCCGTCAACCTGACAGATACCGGCGGCGACGTGCCGCCGTGGGGGTCGGAGGCATCCTGGAACCTATGTTGGCAAGGCAGCATCAAACCACTGCGGTATCTTCCAGATGTCAAGGGCTCCTGGGCTCGCATGGTCAGTGATCGTCCTCCGAGACACTGCTTCCACAAAACCAATACTGCGGCTTGCGATGGTCCATTCTCACTATCCCATATCGTGGGACGATATTCTTATAGCGGACAAGGCCGTGGAATCTGAGGACTTGACTGCGACCTATCCGAACTCTGACGCCAACGACATCGACGCTGAGGCAAAGGACTATCAAAACAGCCTTATCACACCTTAGAGTTCTCTGAAACCGAACTATGGGCTTCTCCAATTTGCGATCTAAACCCCAGCAAGCCTCGAGCCGTGGCGTCCCGTCATCTACAACCCAAGCGGTCAGGTGCCACTGATATAGCACAGTCCAGTTCCCACTGATACCCGGGTAAGCACCACTCCCACCATCACCGGATCGCATGCTAACCAAGTCTCCTTTCTACATAGCAACCTCCCTAACTCTCTATCCCCGATACCACCATCAGAACCTCTACGATTACACTGGAACATCTCCACGCCCTAGGAGGGCACCGCTTCGGCAGCACAGGGGCAGAAAGCGGATACGACTTTTACAAGAAACTCTTCGATCTCGGCACACAGAGAGAGGGTCTCGTCGACAAAGTTGCCAGAGCTGAGACGGTTCTACGCGAGCGGGAGGTCGGGCCTCGGCAGAACACGGCTATGCGAGAGAACTTGTTACGTCTGGCTTGCACGGACTACTACTGCGCTGAATACCGGTAGTGGATTACTTCCAGCAGTTGCGGCCTTTGAGCACGAGTCAACTGTTGAGCTGCAACCTTGACGCTCCAAGACGGTCGGCTTTCAGTGCTTGCCACTTGATGATGGCCAACGCGTGTGTTTGCGTGCTCTCAGTTCCGCTATGAAGTACAAGGGATTCGGCCTCGAGCTAGTATTGGGAGAGGACTTGTGCCAGGACCGAAACAGGTAGGTAATGCTCTCGGCATTGAACCATACAAATCCCACGGGTTTTCACAGCCGCTAATTTGCAATACAGACATCCCGAAGGTAGATCACGCCACCTTACAGCAGAGTGTCCAAGCCTACCTCAGGGATACACCGCGCACACCCAGTGAAAAGTAGAGGTCAGAAGCAAAGAGGCAGACAGGTTCTACTCGAGAGTCTCAGGCCAAACCTCACGCTCGCGGCGGAGATAATGGCGCTGCCATCAAGAAGCGCGAGCTGGATGATATCAAGGATGCTGTCCAGATCTACGTCCAGGATAGTCTTGACATCAAGTATGTCCAGCTCGAGCAAGCCTTCCGCTACCAGTAGGTTGTCATCTGCCTCATTGATATCGAGAAGCCTCATATGGCTTCCACCTTCACCAGAATCGATCTCCAGGGCGACATAGATAAGGAGTGCACGGCTACCTACCGTCCCGGCCCTGAGCCCAGTCGTCGGGTGGTCCATTGTCACATCTTCCAGCGGTCTGGCCACGGACGCGTCAAGCGGCCTCGGCAGTTAGGTTTCGGTAGCGACACCAGCGGTGTTGCTACCGAGGGCGGTGGCGGTGGGTGTGGCTGTTCCAACTGTGGTCAGACTGAATATAACAAGGTTGGGTGCCACGCTGATCGAACCCTCACTCCATGGAGGGCATGGTTTGCCGCGTCTACAACAAGGACGGTCATATGGCTAAGTTCAGTGGGCCTCGGTGAGGAAATCCATGGGACACTTGCGATCTGATGATAGGGTCAGGATTCACGTTCGCAAAAGCCACAGACAATTTTCTATGAGGAATATGAATAGATCAAAGTAATGAGCCATCAATTCCTTATGCGTACAAAAGTCACTCTCTGGATTATCCCAACTGTCGAGTTGTTTCGTTGTGCGAAGCAGGGCGAGTTTTGGTAGTGGTGGTGGACAGGATCTGCGACCTGTCGCCCGGAAGGATAAAACTACAGGCCAACAAGCTGGATCGTGATGAGAGTACGACCTGGCTGTCTCTGGTCGCGCATGCCTTCCAGCACAGCAACTTACCGCATATCTGTCTTCCGGGCTAGGCGAACCCAGCACCCACGACCGTCTTCCCATAATGTACAAGATAACATGATGCTTTCGTGGGAAACAGCGTGCTTCAATGCCGACAGTCAAGGGATCTCAGACTCCGCAGCTACACTATTAGCATGGACGAGGGACAGGCTACAATAATGGAACGTTAGGGTGCATGGAGGGTTCGTGCCGGCTGCCCTTTCGGCTCGCCATCCATCGTGCCTTCAGAACCTTCTTCTCGAACTGATCCGGGACTCCGTGATGCCTTTGGGTGGTCAGCTGGTCGTTTCCTCCGCGGATATTAGTAGCAAGCCTGATCTATCCGTGATAAACATAGCGCCATACCGAGATTCCCGATACAGCTAACTCACACAAAAGACCTCGAGGATCAGCCCTGCCGTCTCAGGAACAGAAGTTGGCTTGGACGCGATATATCGCACGTTCTGGCAGACGAGCCGTTAAGACGTCCCTCTGCAAGAGAGAGACAGTCCCGGAGCGTGGGTGCTATTGACCTCATGTTTCTTTGCGTCCAAGCACGGTGCTTCGCTTGATTGAGCTTCACGCTCGCCGAAGGACGGCAAATGAAGGGGGACGTGAGACTCCAATGTCCACCTCGTTGCACATGCTCGATATTGCTGTGTGTCATTGCCCAGAATGCCAGAAGCTGACCCGACGCCGGTCGTTGCCAGAGGTCGGAAGATTGGAGTAGAGGGCCGAGGTCTGAGTCCTTCCAGTATTTTCGCATGCAGGGAGAAGCCCAGGGTCGGCCCCAAGCGCATCTCCGACAGAATGCCCTCGCTGTCTGCATAGCTCAAGAGCTAATGGACATCCGGCCGTGAGTAGTTTGACGGGCGACGGCTTGTCGAACGGAAGGTAGACCAATAAAACGCAGGCTCGATTCCGCCAGGTGTCGCAGACGTAGGTCTCGTGACCAATCGTCGTCCAGAACATACCGCGAAACAGGTCACCGCCTATGGTTAAAATCTTTCCACACAGCGGCCGCTCAAGTATAGCTGGTAGTCAATCCCGGTCGTCATCCGTGGTCAATCACCAGCCGATGACTACCACGATGCCTGTCAGCATGTCGGCCCCGGGCATGGTGGTTGTAGTTTGGTAGAACAAGGCCGCGGAGCAGAAGGAGAAGTAACCGGAGAAACGGCGGTTCTTGAATATAAGACAACTGCCGTGCGCATGGAACAAAATATCGCATCGAGCATAACCCTTAGTCGGCGCACAGGGATGACGGTGCAAGCTCGCGGGGCGGTGGAGGATCCTCCTAGCTTAGTCGTAGCTTAATATAAGAAGGGCTGGAGAGGAGCCTGGCTCAAAAAAGCGGCATCAGAGTGGAGCCTCGATCGGACGGAGGCTTCTTGGGACTGGCCCTTTGTGGAATGGCAGCTCGAGCCGTTGGAGGAGATGTTTCTTCGGGGACGAGTTCGGGGAAGGAGAGAGCTGATGGCATCATTAGTTTCGAGGCCTCGCAAAGCGCACATGGACATATTCACGTACCTCGTTGACATCCGTAATGCAAGCAAGGTTAGCACCATTTGTAGGCCGGCTAGCCCGGGGATGCGTCATTGTAGCGCAAGTCGGACCCTCGGCGGGACAAGCTGGATGCCGATACCGTCTGCTCGACCGATGTCCCAGTGACGGTGTAGTTCTAGGTCTGTGAGTAAACAAAGGTGTTGAATTACCAGAGGAAATGTAGCATCTGGCGTGCCACTGTGCTGCTTGATTTGGTCTGAGTGCCGTATCCGGAATGTCTTCATTTCCGGGTCTCCTGTCGCTTTCCCCCACATCCTGAAAGAAGACTCGACGGCACTAGCTTGTTGTGGTCCAAGCAATTCGCACGAGCCGAACTTGATGGCAAAGCTCCACCTCTACGCATATTCACGTGCCAAGTTTATCAAGACAAAACTGTCATTGAAGGTCTACCGGCCTTAGAGACACAACGGAGCCTCTCAGTACCGCATCTACAAATCACCTCACACTGCGAGCACCAGCGAAGGCATGCCGCTCATGCCTAGATGACCACTCTGCCAGATAGGAAGAAAGAAAAGGTGCAAGAATTGCCAAAAGATTCTCCAAACCTATTGCAGATGCTCTGCAATCCTTCCGGTCTATAGGGTCGAGGTGGAGAGAAGCGTCATGCAACTCGTACTCGTTCCTCCATTTCAACATTCGAGTGGTCGCCACAAACGTCGGAGTCGCAATTCTGCCCTTTGTTTCCACAGTTGCAGTGTGCCGAGTGCCCGTTCCAGCTTTGCGATCTCTGTGAAGTGTGGAGTCGTGAGCCGGATCGCCAACTGGAGCTCGTGGTGGAGCGCGGGGCGGATTGTAGTAAGCTGTCGTCCAAGGAGTACTCAAAGCTGGAGCCGGAGCTCGCCGTTGAGGACAGTGTGCGATTGGACCACTCGTCTGGAACTCTCCAGTCAGGATATGGCTGGGGGGGATGGTATGGCATCGCGCCGGCTTGTCTCATCGAAGACCAAGGTGTAGTCAGATCCTCTATCACTGCCCTTAACTTCCCATTCTGGTTCGCCACCATGGCCATGTTGCCCTGACGCTGATGGCAAGTATCAAGTATCGCTCCTTGGTGTTTTCTTGTCGGGTCCACCATGTTCGTTCGAGGCTCGTGATCGTCTCAGCAGTTGTAACTTTTCCGTCCAACTGTGCTCATTCGTCTCCCATGGCTGGATATAAAGCGTAGGCCTGTATGAGATGACCATTTCTCTGCCGGTCTATGGAATCAACCTCCAGACGATCCCAAGGGATGGGGCTTCCCGGCCCGCCAACCACAGGCAGTTGCAATTGCGCTCTCAAGGAGGCTCGGAAGTGCACCATCTGACGAATGGTGGCGTGCATGGCCTTGATGAAGGTTGTTGGTTTCCCTCCAGAGTCTCCAGGGCGAGGGTACTCCCTTGGTGGAAGGCATGGGCGGTCAACATCTCCGCCTCCATGACCTGAAGTTTCTCAGAACTTCAAAGTTCAGAGGTAAACACCGTTCCAGAACATCTCCAGGGTTTCATCGTCAGCAGCAACCACTGGAGATTCCGTAGAGATCGGGAAATGTCCTCTGCTGAAGAGTAGCTACCACTGAGAAAGGCACCGGGCCACCTCCCCCGGATCTACCACTGTAAGCAAAGTTGCTTGTTGACTGCGTTGCGGACGTCTAGGCAGCTGAAGATGATTGACACACGCCGGAAAATGTGGTTGCCTATGTCGTCGAGTGTGGGTTGTTGGTAAGTTTGATAGATGGGTTGATGGGAAAAGGCTGGCTGGACCGAATCTGAGGACCGCACCGTCGAGGAAAGGCTGGCGGCAATTGATGCTCAAGTGATGCTGGAGTGACTGCTGGAACAGATCAGCGACCCCTGGCTCGTGCGGAGATGCATTCCCATCATCGCCGCAGTTCTGGGCAGATCCAGAGGAGCCTCACAAGCAGAGCTGTCCCCATAATGTTGGCGGTAAAGTCGTACAAGCAAAACCCAGCGAGGAGGATGCAGATCTGCCTGGCGTACTGTAGTTCTATCTCTGCGAAGCTGGTGAATTGCGTGAGGTCGAGCTTAACGTTTGGGGCAGGTCACTGAGATAGAGTTTGCTTTGTTGATGGTAAACTTACTGTGGTCATGGCCGGATCTTGCCTGAACTGCTGGTGGAGGTTGCCAGGGACCAGCAGTCCTCCTCCTCGCAGTTGTCGGCGCCTCTGAGCAGTAGCTCACTGTTCCACCAGAGAACGAAGACTGAACATTGTGGAGGATTTGGCTCTGCGGGTTGCATGAATATCGGCAGGGTTCTAGCTGAGGGTCACTGACAGACGGAGCGAAAGATTGTCGGTCGTTCTCTGGCGCGGCAGATGGTTTGTTGAGCCGAATGAACTGTCTGCTGTTCATGGGCTTGATCTTGCGGTGAGAGGGCCTCTTGCAGTCGTGACGAGGAAGCTGGCGATGCCCGGTCGACTCGAAATTGTCGTGTTCATCAGCTGGAGCTGAACAGTGCCGTATCGATGGGTCGCGTGTTGAACACGCATTTTGAGTATTTTGAGCAGTCAGCTGGGCGCCTTGTGTAGCTAAGAGGTTCCTTTGAGCCATCTGGGTCCCAACCATCTCCATCGAAAGTCCATCTTCGAGGGAGCAAGGTAACAGACTCGTCGAGTTAGCAGGTATTTGCGATAACGGATCGTCCAAAGGTTGACTTCGAGCTTCTCAAGATGTGGCGGAGGCCAACTCTGGCTGTCGGACTGGCCGCTCTGATTTGGAGGGCTTGGCGGCTGGTCTCTGGGCTCGTGGGTCATCCTGCTTCTGTATCTTGATGGATCTTGGTTTGCGGACACGATCTGATCTCTTTGACACGATGGAAACCGAGGTAGGGTTTTGCTGGGAGAGATGTGGCCGGAAATCAGATCGGATGGATCTGGACTCGTAGACCTGATGGAAATCATTATCTCGCCTGCTGGCTTGCTTGAAATTGATGGTGGGAAGGTAGAAAGTTGAGGGCGAGGTCGGAAATCGAGGTGGGCGACAGGTCTAACCAAATGCACGTCCGGGATTGATCATTTCTTGGAACCCTCAATCTCGGCTGTGCCGGCCGATTTACTGGACTTTGGTGCTTAGGCGAAATGGGCTAGCAGCGAGCGCTGATGGCAGATTCACGTGAGAGACCCACCGTAAACCCAGACTCGTCGACATAACTCCAAACCCCCGCAATGTCAGCTCATGATTCAACACTGGCCTGCTACGATGACGGTATTCATCGCCATCAGTCCATATAAACCAGATCGCCTGAGAGGTCATCCGACTGACTCCTGGAATGGCGAATGCAGCGTCCAATACGTCAAGAACGTCGAAGATCAACCTACCACGTACTTGTTTCCCTCGGAGTGAATTATGGATGCCACAGTCCCGGCCCCGTGACTGTATTTCAGGTCGATCCCGACCCGGCGAATAGACCCTGATCCTCGCCTGGTGGCTTTTTTCAACGGCAGCTGGGCTTTGTCGTTACCTACATCAGCGTCCCGTGGCAGTCCTTGACTGCGCAAGGGGCCTGCTCGCAGTCTATTGGCATGGGCTATGTCTCGCTTTGGAGGTCTGAGCAGTTGATTTCGGGGAAGGCGTTCCAATTCAAGAGACATCTTGTGGACGAAGCTGCAGTACCCACGAGATTCCACCTCCTAGACGACCCAGCCCTCGGCCACCCTAGATGGCGCCAACGCAACAAACTATCTCAAGCGGAACCCCAGTTGGAGTCCCACAGCATGCCACGCGGACTGAAGGTCTGGCCAGGTTAACGACAATGGCGTGCAATAACTTCATCTCGCACACCACCTTGCCCTGCCCGAAGTCGACTTTTGGGGTCAGTGCATCGACCGTTTTTAATCAGGCTGTGAACTATTCCACCGAACACCCTGACTACTGACGATGGCGCGACAAGATCCATCTCCGGTGGATCAAGTTACTTTGCAGTACTGGCGTGGCCGATCGACGGCACTGGCGCATGGGCACTTTTACGGCACCTCTGGTCGAACATTCGCAGACTACTCGTGCTTCTTAACAACGAACTGGCACTTCATCCAGTAAAAGAGAAGTTGAGGAGGATGTACATTCACTTGTACAGTCACTGTACCCTACTACTGGCGCACGCAAGAGCGTTTATCACTTCAAGAGGCGGACGGAATATCGCGGACTTCCAGTTTGAGACATTTACACCACCACACATAGAGTCACCCACTGGATCTATTGGTATCATCTCAGCGAAAGACCAGTATCGAACAGGCTGTTGACTGGTGGGAGGAATTACACTGGGGTGACGGCTGCGAGGCAGTCCCAAAAAAAAAAGGTTATTAGGTGCGAGCCGAGGAATTACACAATCGGGGCAAACTGGGCACTGTCTGTGGCGGCAGGAAAGCTAGACGGGTGTGCCCTGAAGCTACGGATACGACAAAGAGGGATCCGCGGTTGACTACTCTCCAAACGCTTCTCGTCATAGCCACCATGCTGTGTTTGATATCCTAGGATTGGTCTGTTGACACGTCCCTCCCGAACAGTGATGATACGTAGTCTTTTAAACCCAATGTGGAAAAGTTCGATCACCATAAAATGGCGACCAAGGAGATAGTAACGCGTTACGTGTTGCCGATCGTGGGATATTAGTAGTCTTGGAATCATGTACACTGTGTGATTTGGAAGGTGACCGTACGTGCATATGGACCGATTTGGGCCATGAAAACAAGATGAAGATTGATACGGCGTTCATTCCAGCTTTTCTTCGGGAGGTGAACTCGGCGACTGGCTCACAGGCGCGAATGTATCCGACAGTAACATGACACATTGTAGGACAAAGGATATCTTGAACCAGGTGCTCTGAACTAGAGGTTATATTCCATATAATGTCACGTCATTCACTTCATGTATACATGGACATCGTCAGAGCAAACAGTGGCGCGCAGCAGAGGATCGTTAAAGAGACAACAACCTCTAGATGCATCTCATCGCTTACCGTCGTGCCGGGAGTACGTAACCAGATCAGAGGCTGGCAAGGGTAGGGCAGAGGTCCCAGCATCGCTGCTTGGTTCTCGCTATTGATGCAGTAGCTGCACACATGATCCATTGGCCCAGCGCCGGTCCCATGTTGTTGAGGAAGTGCAGGTGCTGACACATTGACGCCAGAAATACACAGATGGCCAATGTCAACAAAGTCACATGGGGCTTTTCGAGAGGGATACGCTCTTCAGCGGCTCCGGCGCCCTGCACGCCGTCCCAACCATTTGCAACCCGCGGAGGGCTTTGCCTTTCGCGTTCGCAAACCTGTTGCCCTGCTTCATTGTGATGCTGGCGACCAGCCTGTCCCAGTTGGGTGCAGAGGAGGGCGACGAACCTAAACATGATCTTCTGGCGGTACAGGACGCTGGTCTGAGACCACGTCTTGAACGCGCGGGAGGCGGAGTCGACGGCTGCCCGCAGCTTCGCGTCTGTGCTTTGGGGCCCACGAATGGCTAGGTTGTTGGTTGCTGGGCTGTGGAGGCCGATGAACTTGTCCAATCGAGGATGTGACGGCTAGGATCCAGAACACCGCGAAAAAGATCTGCTCGCTTGCCGTTGCGACGGGAGCTGCGTCCGTTGGTGAGCCACGCAACAGTAGTACGTGAAGTTGAAGTTGCCTGGGACGATCACCGGAGGTCCCTTATACACCCCGGACGTCGCCGAGGAAGTTGTGGAGCTGGTTGATGATGTTGTCGACAGAGTAGTGGACAAGGGGGCCGGTGTGAATGTGCTCGAGGACGACGTCACGCTATTGGAAGTGCGGGGGTGCTGCTCGTGCTCGTGCCAGTCCTGCTGGTGCTGGTGTTGGTGCCTGTACTGCTGGTACCGCTGATGGATGAAACCGATGATTTGGACGTAGTTGAGGTCGAGGATTGGGCTGAGGATGTAGACGAGGACGATGTCGCGCTGCTGGCACTTATTTGCGTCGCCACGGCATAGAGGTTGGCAGGCAGCTTGACGGACAGACGCAGTGCCTGGCTGCCAGAGGCGCACTCCAGCAAACCCAGGATTGCTTTGTTTCTCACCCACAGCCAGGCCGTGCTCCGTCTCCTAGCATAGGAAGCAACACGCACTCTCTTTTGCCTCGGCTGCGGCGTCGGCGTGTACAACCCGGCCGGTCTGGCCCAGAACCGCGACGTTGCCAGTTATGTCTGAAAAGTCCTGACAGCCTCCCTCCATGTTCGCCGTGTTGTCGACATCCTCCTAGTTCTCATCCTGAGTGTCCTCATCTTTCTCTGCATCATCTTTCACGTCCAGTGCGGTAGTCGTGTGAAGACTGCGAGCATCTCGATTTAGACAGGCGTGTTTCATGACAGGGACGAGTAGGTTCTTCAGAAGCGACCTCAACTTGCACTGGTTGCTCTCGAACGTCTCGCGCTTCCTGTCGTCATTGTCTTCATACAGGAAGGTAGAGGGTGACGGGCGCGTGCCGCATGCGCGGCAGCCCAGGCTTCGATTATGTCGTCGGCGGTTCGATGATCTTCTTCCTAAAGGGCACGAATGCGGTCTCGCCCAGAGCGATGTTCGGCCTGCTGAGTAGATGAGAAGAAAGTCGAAAATGTTCATGTTTCACACGGTGGACCTGGAGCAGGTAGCGACATGTGGATACGTGGATGTGTTGAGTCAGAAGATTGCCTGCCTAACTGAACACGGCCTCTCTCGGTCTGGTATGCGGATGGAGCCGAGGGTCACACCTCTCAAGCGGAGGGTTTGGAAGGACCGGGCCATCCGGACGAATAACCACGGAACTGCCTGGTTGGTTCAACGACGGTCAAGAAGATGCAATCGATCCTAAGGTGAGGAAGATAGGAACAGTATGGCCTAACTTCGCGAGAGCGAATTTCACGCCCATCATTCTTCCTCCGTTTGGCAGCCTGTTGACTCTGTCTCAAGTCAAGAAACAAGCCGAGACCTTTGGCCTTCTCGGACTTTCCAAGGCAATGTCGGACTTTCCAAGGCAATGTCATCGATTAGTAAGCCCGTAGCGTAGCTGCCAAAAGCCGACTGCCAGCCGAAAACCAGCTGCGGCCAGATTGGCAATTGTGGGCCTCGAAAAGAGACGTCTAAATTTGAGATTAGCTTCCACCACGGCACTCAACCATGCGACGCGCGATCAACGCCCACCATTACGACTGTTGCAGCCAAAATTACCCTACACGGTTGAAGAAGTACTTCTCTGTCCATGTTCTGTGGTCATCGAGCCTATGCTAACCTTCCTTTTCCTCGCAGCGGCGCACGTCACTATCCAGCGTCTCCTCTTAGCGACAGTGGTGGTTGGACTCCCTCGACTCAAAACAGATATCGCGACTGTTACCTACTTCCGACTCCGTCGACCTAGTCGAGCATATCTCCGGGACCTCTTTGCCATCCCCTCTGACAGACCAGTCCAGGAGCACAGAGTCAAGACCCAGCTGAAATTCCAATCCCCGGCATCCCCAGAAACCGAACTGTCCTCATCACCTGCATGGTCGTCAACTTTGATAAGAGGCAGCTGAAAGATGCACGTCCACCATCCACGGCTCCGCTAGCCTCCTTGCAAACCACGGCAGTTCTCCTTCGTCGATACCCTCAGGAGGCCCGTCTACCTCTTCTGCTCCGCTTAGAGAACCTCCTCAGGACGATGCCGGTGGCTTCCCACCACATGGCAGACCTTCGGTCGGATCTGGACGCCAGCACCAGAGCTTCGCACCAATTCCACAAGACCCCAATGGTTTGGACGGCGCGATCAATGGTTCAAACGTGGAGATATCTGTCTTCGGTGGTCCTTTGCCACAAGAAGCGCCTCGCGGTGCAACGCCGAAGTCCGAAAGTACTTTGCAACACATACCTAGGCTATCCGATGTCAAGACACTACTTCATCCACGGACTTATTCCCTCCGGAAAGCCGGCATGATCAATGACGGGGACTATGGTGACCTGATCTATGCCACAACTGTCCCCGCAGCCAACAAGGCACGGATGGAGACTATCTGTCATTTGAGATATCTTCCTAGTAGTCCAGACATCATCACCTCACCATTCAAGCAGGAAGAATCTTGGTTGATAATGTGTGTCCAGAGGACCGGAGTCCACGAGAACGCGATTGGCACCCCTGTTGAATAGATGGCATAATGACGTGCTTTTTGTTCTTGGGTAATCACATCGATTCTCGCCTCTCGGTTGGCCACCACATCGCCCTGTACGCTTCCCATCGCAAGTGCTTGGGTTCATGGTTCTGAAGCTCTACGTAGGTGATTCGTGACAGTCTAGGAACCTAGTGGTCGATTCGAGCTCGGCAGTTTCTTTGCCCCTATGCTGTCTGTCTCATACCTTCTTTTACCTCCAGTGATGGACCATCTTGGGGCGCAAGGCCTGGGCCTAAACAGGTTGAGCTAAATGCCTCTCTCTGTCTGGATCCACCAGCTGATAGGTGGTGATCGCATACGAACGATATAAAAGCACGGGGAACTCGGAAATGTCTTCGGCTCCTTTGCGATAAGCACCGCAGGCGGTACCAATCTCGGTATTCACATATCAGCTCCGGGAGTCAGTGTAGGTTTATTTCTCCAAGCTTTTTCTGAGCACATCTCCCCACGTGTCATTGTTGCATGAGTAGTTCCTCTTGTACTCCACCGTCCTCGACATTCACACATTCTTGCCTGGTGTTCTTGTCGATAGCGAGATTTAGCAAGTGAAGACGTTAGTTCGTGTACCTCTCACTCAATATATGTACCTCTACGCGGTATCCAAGAGGCAAAGGGTAAAGGCAAAGGGCTGCGAGTACCTGTTAACCAAGTCTCGCGGGCTGAAACATGGGACAGGCAGGTCGAACATGAGATGAACCTTGTTGGACTCGCCATGACTGTGGTCGTCCTCGATCATATGCGCTTCGACACAGTCATTGTCAATCTTGGAAGTATCCTAGCATCTATCTAAAGCAGCAGAAGCTCAAGTGGAGCATTCCACTTCTCGTTGCGCTCCTGGTCACTCAAGCGACTGGTTGCTATTGCAGCGGGCTTCCTTTCCTACCTTCTCGCGTCGGGCGTGTGAGACCATACAGACTGCTAACGTCTATGTCGCTCTACTTGTGATGCTGTTGTTCTCGGGCAGCTAACCTTCTTGAACAACTGCCATGGCTTCCCGGTTCTGGGGAGAAACATCTAGCTTGCGGCAAACTTTGGAAAGAAGTGGTGATAATGGACCAAAGCTAGCTGCTCCGGTTGCCTGCTGGCACCTGCCCCCCATACGATTTATCTTCTGCAGTTGAGGGCTATGCTTCCATCAGCAAGTGGTCGCTGCGTTTATGCACTGGTGTAAGTCTCCTTCGGAGACCTCAAGGAGCTTATTTTCAAGCTACGAGGATTCAGATCTTGCAGAAAACTGTGCCTTCGAACGATCGCCAGGACTCGGATCGAGTTTCACCTTAAGCATCAAGCCCACACGCGAGCGAATATCAATCGCTCCATCGAACGGTCCCCACATTGACGAGCCTTTCGCTAGAATCTCGTCTCCCACATCGATTTCGCGCCTTGTCATTGCCTTCCTACCTCACCGCCTTTGATTTTATTCAACCTGGAGAGTCATTCCCCGGTTCCCTTCGGACAGCGAGCTATACCACGATTTCGTCCATCCGGCAAGACTGCTATCGGACCTGAGAGGCAGGCTTCGACTTTCATCAACCTAGCGACAAATCCGTCAATCTGCGAGCCAGGATCATCAAGAATACCAGCCAAGATGGCCATCCAGGCCAGTAATCAACCGGCAAGTCCTCCAAGCCAGAGCCGCCTGTCAGAGAGCCAAAGGCTGGCGCATCCACGTCCTGAGAAGCTCGGAGTCGTCCTATACACGATCCGCTACCTGGATGAGTCTATTACCGAAGGTCGAACTCCTTGATGGATATGATGAGGTCCTTGATGACTCAAAACGCTGCGAAACTCGCGTCACCACGCCAGGAGCAATCTCCTTGTCGTGGTCCATCACACCGACCATCTCCACGCTAATTGGAACGACCACATCGAGGTGACTGGGGATTGCCAGCTTCACCGTTACCGCGAGATGACGTCTCACCGCGAGATCAAGCCCGCAAGAAGGTTTTAGAAGGGATTTCGCTACCCAGACCTCTACAATCCGTACAACATGCAGATATCTGCCTTCCCATACAACTTTCCATGCAATCGCCAGACGGGATCTCCATTTGAGACCAAGCTCACACTAGCATCAAGCGAAGCGACCTCGGCCAGTTCGATCCTGATGATCGAGGCCCACAGGACCTTGGGATCATCTATGATAGCAAGACAATGGCTTTTACCGACGTGATTGCTTTCCAAGAGCGTCTTTACAGTTTCCCATACGCCGAGACCCTGATCCTCAGGCTACCCGATACCTCGATGAGTGGCTCAGGCTTTATCTGGTGGAACAGCGAGCTTGCTATTCAAGTCCGCCGAGAACTGCGAATGGAGGAGGGCTATTAGCGAACCTGAATACTCTCCACCCGCAATTCCAGCAGGATCTGGCGATTGCAACAAGCAAGTTTACACAAGGCAAGCTCGGCCTCAGGGACCTCGCGGATTACGACGGCCACCCAGATCTCAGGCAATTGAGCACCTTCGTACAGAAGAAGCTGCTATACGCCAGGCAGACGGGCGTCCTCGACGACGGCCGCACCTGCAACGGCATGATATCTGGCCACAGTCGAGCTAAGCGAATCCTTCTTCACTGCCGCAGCGATGTATTGGCAGATGTCGCGTCGCCACCGAGATGGCTACAATGAAAGTAGATATCGTGATGGAGATCTCCTTTTTGAAACAAAGAGATGGCAAAATGGGCACGCAATGCAATCATATCAATTGCACGTTACTACCACTTGCCTTCGCGGCTTTGGCTCTACGCGATACTACGGTGTTTCGCTGTGCTTTGGAAGAAATGCTGCTCTGTTTATCGCTCGTGTGGTGATATGGTTTAAGCGACAACTGCGTATTGGTATCGGGCAGTACGTCGTACTTATTGATGGCTAATGACTCTGCGATATCATCTCCATCCTCTCAGTCGAATACTATCGCACTGTCGGTATCTCAGTCACACACATTTAAGCTCTCTGCTTCCTGATACGTCGTGAATTTGCACAGCAGCCGGCCAATCGGCCTATCCAGTGTCTCTGGCCGATAGTAGTTAGGCTCGCTGCCGAGCTAGATCGTTTGCTTTTGGTTTCTCGACGATCCGGTACGTAACCGTTTTGGAGCGTTTCCAATGCTTAGTCGTAGCTACACGGGCGAAAGAATGAGCATGCAAGAAGGAACAAAGCTCTTGAGAAGAGAAGGCTTTCGAAGCACTGAAGGGCCGGGCTGGAGCTGGAAGGTCCTTCCTTGGATGGGCTCTGGCGTCACACTTGTACTTATCCAAGATCAGTTTCCTGTTTTTCTAACCTATGACCGATTGATGTGGGCTTCAGACTCGCAGTCCACCTCGGTTCAGTACGCTTGAGCCGGTAAGGCCATAGAATCCTCCAAACGTCCGACACGAATGCAATGCACTTGCGGCATGTGAATCCTTGGCGCCGACGCAGGAGCTATCGCGTTCATCGCCCTTGCACTGCAACCTCCATGTCACAACCGACGTCCCCGTCTCCGTCGACTTCCTGTACGGTGACAACTGCACCGTAATCATCCATAGCATCGCAAGCATCTACCGGGTAGCGTTCCTCTCCCTCCAAGGCTATTTGGAGCTCATCTCCTACACCCTGCCTGCCCTCAACGCCCAGGCCGCCGGCGTTCTGAACTCCCCTCGCGTGAGAAGCTGGGCGTTAGACGCTCCGGATCACTTTTTAAGAATGAACCCCCATAGAACCAAGCTCGCATATTGTGCTAACTGTAACAAGTTAGATGTTGTGACACGAATGGTACCACAAGTTTAATGTTGTGACAGGAATGGTACCACAAGTTTAATGATGTGGCAAGATACTAGTGGTGCTCAGACGCCGACAACGGTCAACCACGCAGAAGGCCCGACCGCAGGTGAATATCTTTGGCTACTAGTCGTCAAGATCGTCAAACAAGAGCGACCCTTCCTCCTCAACATGGTCAAGAAGATCAAGAAAGCAAAGTGAAATGTCCTCTTAATCGAAAGATTCATCCTCCGCGATGCCATTAACGATCTATCGCACATTTGCTCCAGCGCCTCGGAATGCTCGCCGTCAAGGACATGGAGTGCGATGAGGTCGAAGTCCTCTGCAAATCCACCGGCTATAAACCCGTCGCCGGCATCGACAGCTTCACCGAAAACAAGCTCGGCTCTGCCGACTTGGTCGAGGAAGTCTACTCGTCCGGCAGCCGCATGTTCAAGGTGACGGATACCACCGGCGGCTCGGCTCCTCCCACCCGTCATCCAGGCCGGCCAGCAACAGCAAGACCATCTCCATCGTCATCCGCGGCGCCAACAACCTCATCCAACTCCGCCCAATCGAATCGGACATCCTCGCAAGCAGGCCGATGCAGCTTGCACCCCTACTCAGCACCATGCATTGGCGTTGCTTACCCTACACCACCCACCCCTGCCTTGTCGGCGCGTGTGCGATCCTGGCCGCGCCGCAAGTCAGGAAACGACCGGAGTGCCGGAGCGGAGCCCGTGGACCAGTCGGCTTCGGGAGGAAACGACATCAATCGCTGTGACATAGGTAACAACCCGCCGGCCTAAAGTACCTCCGCCTGGTCCGCAAACTAGCGTAAGACGACATGCTGATACGACCGAACTCCAAACCATGCAATGCGTACGGAGTCTTGTTCATTCTCGGAGGTCCAGTGGTACATCGAGCTGGTAGAGGATGGTAGGCTTGGAAACAGAAATGACTTTTCTAGCTTATTCTCGTTCGGCGAAAGACGGACAACAGTGTTCGTGGTATTGGTAGCCTTCGAAACAGATGTAGGTACTCTGCTTCACCCGGATCCAAGTGACCATACTAACTGCGTTGCCAACTGTTGTGTCCTCGAGCTCTCCATAGCGTCACGGGAGCCATAACCCGGAACGGGACGATGATCCCCGCTCCGCCGTCTTGGATGAAGAAGCAAAGCACGTTGCTGGCGGCGAGGACTTTGGTGAGCCAACGTATGGCAATGACGCTAGACCCTCGGATTACAGGGACCGACAGGCCGCGGCAAGCTGCGTGGTACAAAGGCAGGGGGCCCAAGTTCAAGTGTCCGTGTGTATGAGCAGTTAGGATATCACGGACACGAGACAGATCGTTCTCTCGTTCACGACAGGAAAAGAAGGCTTTGGCGGCAGCACGTCGGACGACGGGCACCTATACGCATCACGGGGTCATCCTCAGGCGCCGCTGGCGTTACTCCCTGAACGAGAGCTCGTGGGTGTGCCTTGAAACAGCTAAATTGGCTGTATCAGGTTGGGTCCTTCGCTGGAGATGAACCAACTTGTTAGCGCACGTGGGACTTTCCGGCCCGGAGCAACATCGACGAGAGCCGGCATTCTAGCAGGGGGCTGCCTGTCTTTCCACTTCTTCTCTTGCGGGCGCACAGGAGGCAGAGAGGTGCACCGATTTCCCGGGAGTGTGTCGATTCTCTAGAAACCGGATTACGCTCCAAGCCACCCCAGGCTAAGTGAAATGTAAGGATACCCAGTTTCGCTTGGCATTTCCACAAGAAGGATCAACTTAGGGGACGACGAGTACGCTGGTTCGACGGGGGTACAAGATATTGACGGAACCCTGAGTTCTGAGGCGTCAATCACACAGACTGATGTCGAAGAAGCAAGCCCGGAAATGCTAGACAGGACTCCGACGGCGATGCAAGAGACGAATAACGGAGAGCCGTCTGTCCGGTGTTGCCACCCTTGGCACTGACGTGTTTGTCTCCGCGCGGAGCGAGGGCTGTAAGACACAGAAGAAACAGGAAACTCGAAGATGGGAGACAGGTCAGAGAAGTGTCTGCTCCTCGGCTTCGAGGGAGAGACAGTCTTCCGCCTACTCACCTAAGAAGACAACGTCAACCACTCCGACACCGCCCAATTTGAGGAGGACCGTGCCGTCACTCGAGCAAATAAAGTCAACCAAGGAACCAAGACTGGGTCCACGTCGCCGGTCTCCTCGACCCAGGACTCTCTAGTCTTGGGTTGCCCCTGCCCAGGGGGTGATAAGCCACCACTACGGAGGCTGGCCCCCCGAAGTGCCAATGCCAAACCACGACCCCTTCCCGAGTCTCCCCACTTGGGTATGATGGCGGAGATTCAGCTGCCCTGCACCTCCAATGTATCTCAAAGTCAACTAAGACCTCGAGTATGCTCCGCCTCTCTTGTCCCTCCGTGAGTCCTCTGAGGGCCTGGTGGGTGTTGCGTCGCAGTTGAGTGGTTGATTGAGGACTTGGTGGTAGTTTTGAGGTACTGTAACGCGGGCACCACCCTGTTGCTGCTATGCGGTATGCACGGAATACCCCATTAACCACTGCGGTGTGAACACTTGTGCTCCGCATATTGGTCTTGCGGAAGCATCGCCAACTTGTGACGCGGCGTGTAGGTGCCACCAACTTTCGGACATTAGGCCAGCTACACAGAGTGTCCCAAGGTTGAACCCAGCCAGACTTCTTGCGCGCGTATGGTAGACCTCGTACTGTACCGTGTGGCTGAGTGCACGTATATGGTAGCAATACCCGGGACCCGGCTATGCCAGCCTGTGCTGTAGCCGAGTGGATGGCACTGCTGAAATTCTTGCAGTCAATCCGAAGAGGCCGAGCATCATGTGGCAAGACGTCCTGCAGAGGGTCGGCCACAGTATCTGTAACCTGATCTCCGTACGAGATATGTTGGCTTTGTCCCCGGTGTCATGCGTTGTCGAGAGGGGACCTAGAGGTTCGGTGACTTGGAACCACCGGACCCTGACAGGCAGCTCTGGTTTATCTCCGTGCCGAGTGAATACCAATCGGACATGTTATTATGCTTCGGCAAAACAGGAGATATGTGGCAGATGGTTGTGAGGTCGAGGACGAGGACGCGCGGACCTTTTGTCGATGATAGCTCCATCGCCAGATCTCAGTTTGCGAGGACATCACACATCAAATCTACCCAGCACCGGTGCGAAGCGCAGTCCTCATCTTTCTCGGCTAGAGTCCATGTTATCGCTTCTGCGGGACCTTCGAGATTGACGTCGGCGAATAGGTCATGGTCATATTGACCTCGGGATCGAATTCGTGCTTATGCCGTCGGGGAACAGGCACACATGGCGGGATTAAGACTAGAAGAAGTGAGCAAACGAGTTCCATTGTTCCCTTTGGCAGCGGTTTGCCAATCGAGAATGGACTGACCTTATCTTCCGTAAGAGGCTTGTCTGCCAAACGCCATCTTCTTCCGAGAGAATATGTCGTTGAGTCGCGGTTCCGAGTTGGTCGGGTGAGCGAACTCTTTGGTTGAATGTCCGGACTCGCTTGCGGTCGTGCAAAGAGAAAATATTTCAGGCGGTGTGTGAAAAATTTGCAAATTAGCAGAGCACGGTCCTGCTCATCTTAATCTCCTTTGAACTCGACCATGTGGGGCGGGTGGCCCGGACAATGAAACAATGAAATCACAGTAGAGACAACGACGACTCTAAAAGAGCCAGCAACGATGCAATTCTTTGTAGACATGCCTTTTGAAAGCTCACTCATAAGACCCCGGGATCACATTAGATCTACTTTGGACTCTAGCCTTTGGCAAGATATTAACTGTTGAACATTTGTGGCATTATATCACCGAACCGAGCTAAACAAGCGCTAGTAGGCGCTAGTGACACGCTAGAATGACGCTAGAAGGACCTCTCCATGGGCTCGGAGTTAGGTTGTTCCGATCTTCCTGAAAACTTGGCGACATTTCCTTTCAGCCGGGGAGTCGACAGTCTGTTTTCCGATCAGTGTTTAAACAAGCCAAGGTTAAACACCAGCAACACCACCAGATACTTCAAAGGCCGGAGCAGCAAAATACCCAGTCGATAAATATGCTACTCAAGGCGTCCTGAAACCGAAATGCATCAACGTGCCAAGACAGCGTCACAGCGAGTCCTTCCAAGACTGTCTCGTGGACCACTCTGTACGCCGGGGTACAATCTGTGTTGATTGTACGTAATCTAGCGATTCTCATCCTGACACACACTGTTTCTTTGTATGCTAACAGTCACAGATGTCCCACACAAGTGCCCGATTACCCGCTTCTCGTCGGTTCCGCCAAAACCCCAATCCTCGAAGCGCGCCATCGTGGCCACCTCCATCTCTTGCAACCTTTCCCCCCCACGCTGCACGGTCGAAGGACGAGCAATGAACAATGGCAGGACCGATGCCGTTTTACGTGCAGATGCTGACCGCCCGGGCCTTACACCAAGCCCAGTTGGAATCGTGTATCGTGTTGCGGACAGTGACCTTGGGTACATATCTCGGCGAAGAACCACAAAGTCATCGTCCTAAGCAGCCCATCTTTCACCGTCCCTGGCCTTGATATGGAGCACACCCCTCTCTCCACCACCAACAATCTCTTCCAGGGCTTCCTTCCCTTGAAGTCCCTGTTTCTGCAGCTTCTTCTCTTTCCCTGAGTGAAGCTTCTTCCTTGAAGTCTTTTCCATCAAGTCTTTTCCTTGAAGTCAAAATGGGGGAGGAGCGAGCCTCGATTATTGAAGAGCTCCAATCTACGGTCGAAAAGCTACGTACAACCGACCGTCTTCGTTAGCACCGCATAGCCATGAATATTGAGAACTGGCTTTATTATATTTCGCCTTCGTGGATAGTATCAAACAATACCCACGGGTACCCATAGGTTTTTCGTACCCACTTACTTACGGTTTTAGAGCTATTATCTTAAATACTTACGAGTCCGCTATATAGAAGAGTAAAGAAGTAATAAACGTCGTAATAAATAGTATATACTTAGGAGGAAGGAAATAGTAATAATAAGTCAACGTAAATATTAGTATTATAAATAAAACTAGCCTAACGATTAGGCTCTTTTAACTCTTTTTAAGTAGCCGTTTATATTAACGTACGATTATAAACTTTTCCTTTATTTATCGATATAAAACTAAATTGTAATATAACGTAATACTATACTACTCTTTAAACGCTATATATATAATAAAAAGTCTACTTTTTACTCTTCTTAGTAGGCTTCTTTATTATACTTAGCTTTAAGAATATTAGTATAATATATTTCGATATCTTTTTATCTATTTTATTAACTTTTATCGATAGAAAACTCCTCTACGTTGTATAAGGTGTAGTATTATAGTTAAAATCGTTTATTAGATATTCTAGTAAATAATATTTCGCTAAGGTACGAACTAATTATAAATCCTTTTATATTAATATAACCTATTTAGTATAAATAGTATAAAGGTTAGTAGCTAAGAGTATTAGTTAAAGTCTATTTATTATGACGTTTATTACGTATTTGCTAAAATATCTACTAATATCGCTTCGAATACTTCTTATAACGTACTAATAATAGAAGTTTAGAATCGTAAATCTAGTAATATAGTTTAAGTAACTTTTCTTACTAGCTAAGCGAATAGTACCTTCGAAATTAATAGTTTAGTATTTACTTAGTAATACTAAATCTCCTTTAGACTTTTAGCTATAAAAGAGGTTAGCTTAATATTTAAGGTTAAACTAAGTATTTTTATAATTTTATTTAAACTTTGTAACTTTCTTTTTTAGCTACGACTTTTTAAATTAAGGTTTAATAGTTATATTAGTACTAAATATCTTATCCTAAGTCTACTATAGTCGAATAATAGTCTTACGGAGCTATTTTCTAGTAGGTTGTTTTTTAGTAAGTTTTGTTCTAAAAGTAAATATAGAGGCTTCTTCTAATTTTCTAATATTCTTCGTCTTTATTTTCTTCTATTAAATAAGTTAGATTTGTTTAGTATAGCGTTTATTACGAATATTTACTCGCTTTTTACTCTATAGAACGACTAGAGGGCTTAGAATAACTAGAGGGCCTAGAACAACTAAAGGGCCTAGAACAACTAAAGGGCCTAAAATAACTAAAGGGCTTAAAATAACTAGAAAGCCTAGAACAACTAGAGGGCTTAAAACAACTAAAGGGCTTATACTAATAAAAAGTTTAACCGAAAGTCTTAAGATAACTAGTATATTCTAATAGAGATATTAGTTTATATTTATTATAGTATTTATTACGAATACTTATTTATAATTAACTATTTAGGTAAAGTAGTAAGTTTCGTATCTTAGGCTTAATACTAAGGTTACCTAAGAAACTTAAGTAAAGTAGTAGATTCTAATAGATATTAGTTTACGTTTATTACTACGTTTATTATATATATTTACTAGTATATTACCCTTTTCTCTAATAAAAAGCTTAACTTAGCTTAGTTTAGTAGAAGGTTACTAATAAAAAGGTTAGTTTATATTTAGTATAAGATTTTAGAGTAATACTTACTTCGTCGTTACTTTACGCTAAACTATTATAATCGAAATCGAACTTATCTAAGTTAAAAACGTTATTTATTACTATATTATCGATTTCTTATAAGATAAGTCTTTCTATAGTATTTAGTACGTATTTAGTATACGTTTAGTATAATTAGTTAGAATAGTTGATAATTAGTTAAGATAGCTAAGAAAAAAGTAAAAAAGTAAAAAAAGATAAATAAGAATAAAATTATAAATATACTCGCTTAAACTTACTTAATCTTATTTAATCTCGCTTAATTTTACTTAGCTTTAATTAAACTTAAACTTTTCTTACTTAACTATAAGTTTATAATAAACGTAATAATAAATACTAAAAGATAACTTATAATAAACTAATAAACCCTTTAGCTAAAACCTTATCTACTATATCTTAGGAATCTTTTTCCGACGCCTTCGCCTTAACTATTATATACGTTCTACTCTAACTTATAGTTATTAAGCCTTAAATTCGATAATATTCTTCCTTTTTCTAACTTTTTATATATCTTTCTTACTTTAACTCCTTATTCTACTAAGCTAGCTATATATAAGTAAGCTAAGAGTACTACTATTATAGTTAGAACCCTTATCGCTATTATTTTACAAAGATACTAAACTTTAAGTAATTAACTATTACGACTCTTAGCGTACCCTTCGATTTATACTTTCGATAATATTACCTTAGTTACTCTTATTATCTTTATTTTTATCTTTTTAAGAAGAATCTCTTTAAACCTAATTTAACTCCTCTTTACTAAGGCTACGAAGTAGAGTAAGTAAATAAAGTTAATAACTATATCTTATTTTAACTCTTATCTACTATATCTATTAATTTCCTCTTAGCGAAGAGCTTAACTTAATAGTAATTATCGATAACCTTAGTATAACGTCTAGTTCGTTTATAAAATACGTAGTAAGATACTCGTTAAGTATTTTAATCTACTCTTCGATCTTTTCGTATTTCTTCTCTTTCTTTAGACTTATATATAAATTAGTCGAGTATATATTATTAACTTTATCGCTATTAAAGCCTCGTTTTAAGCTTTATTACTCTTTTTATAAAAAATAGATTTGAAGGATTATTTTAATATTCTCTAATACTATATTTTCTTACTATTTAGAAAATAAAGCGCTAGTTTTATTAAAGATACGTTTAATAAATATAAATATAAGGTTAATAGCTAAATAAAACCGTATAACTAACGAAAGGTTTAGAAACCCTTAATAATTTCTTCTCTACTAACTAAAAGTATTTCGATAATCGCTTAACGTTATAAAAGAAAGATTAGTATTTAATATAAAATATAATAAATAGCGTAATAAATAGACTCGAATATAGTAGAATAGTAATAAGTACTTACTTTATTATAAGAAACGTACTACTTCTTCTTTTATCTCTTTATCGACTTAATAGGCTATTATACGCTTAAGATAACGCTAACTTAGATTAAAGTTTATAAGCTATTCTACTAAACTTTCGTATAAACTTAGCTCTTTTTCCCTAATAGTTATAAGTCGAGTAATATAAATACGTTTATACTCTATTTCTAATCTTCGCTTAATAGTCCTTCTATTCGTATTAATATTCCTAATTATATTGATAATATCGAAGTCTTACTACTATATCTTTTAGTTATTAATTCGGCTCGATAATTTTAATAAAGTAATAACTATAAATAAATCGCGGATCTTACTATACTTCTCGCTATACTATTCGAGTTTAACAATTATTATAAATAACGTTATAAGGAATTCATCGACTTATAATTCTTAGTTTTATAATATAAGAGATATAAATCTTTTAGTAAACTTCGTAAGTAACTTTTAAATAAAGATAATACTTTATAATAACGTAGGAAAATAAGAGATTCGTTTATACTTATAAAGATTTGTAAAATAAGCTTTTACTTTAGTATAATTGATTATTAAAGTAAAGTAAGTTTAACTCTTTTTAGAAATACGAAGCTATAAGAGAAACTATATAAGTAATCGATTAGCCTTTTTATAGTCTAATCTATACGTTGAAATAAACTTATTAAGCGAAGTTTAAAGTTTATATATACGTACAACTATAATAGTAGTTAAACTCTAACGTATTTATATATCTTAAACTAAATATAAATAGCTATTATTCCGAGATTTATTACTAAACGTATTTTAGTAAATCTTAAAATATTTAAATCTTCGATTAAATTCTTCGATAATATTAATAATAAACTATACCTAAATTTTATATTAATTAATTATATTTATTACAACGTTTATTACGTTCTCTTAAATCGTAACTATACTTTAAAGATTAAGTATTACATTATCTCTTTAAAAATAATTTCTCAAAGCTCTTCTACCTTATCTCTCTTTATATACTTATTAAACTACGACTTTATCTACGCTAACTTAATATTAAATACGTTCTAAAACGCTTTATCTACTAACTAAAGAACGTATACTAAGTAGAGTATTTATATTAGTTTCTCTTATAAGTTTAAAAGGTTATAAACTTTAGACGATTTAAAGTTACTACCGTTATCCGTAGTAATAGTAAAGATATAATCTTTTAAGTAATACCTTCGTATAATTATAATAATTAGCTTTACTATCGTAGTAAAATTAGAGAAGTCGTTATATACGATAAAAGCTAAAGGAACTTATCTAATTTGCTAATCTTTATCGATAAACTATACTAATACGCCCTAAAGGGACTAGTAGTTACCTTTTATCGATTATTTATCTACGATTAACGATACTTTTAAGTTTAATAGTATTTAAGCGAAAATAGAAGCGACTTATTAGTTATAATATACTTTAATTTTCTTACGTAATATTCCTAAGTTTAATAGCTACGTTAAAGGAAAAATATCTTCGAAAAACTTCTAAAAAACGAAATTATATACTACCTAAAATGGAATATAAATAATAATTAGAAAAAGTACTAGTCGAAGATTAAATTTAATAGTTCCTTATTAGTATACTTTAGTCTACTATATTTATAAATAGTATAAGTATTCGTATTTTACTAAGCGTTTATTATATTATTTATTATACGATTTACTAGAAATATCTCTTTAGTTTAAGTTCTAGTTTCTATTCTCTTAATAATAATTATTTCTACGCTTCTAAGTATACGAAACTCTTAGCTACGTTGTATAGAATAATACGCTATACTTAAATACTTAAATATCGAAGATATCCCTTACCCTTTAATATTTAAGTAGTTTAAGCTTTTTCTATATAATTTACAAACTACTTATAGTTCTTTATTCTTCTCTTTTACGCTTTACTAGAAGTTATACTAAACGTATACCTTTTATTATATTTTATTAAACTAAGTAGCTACCTTCTCCTAAGTAAGCGTAGAAGAGTATCTCTATACTTATAAAGTAAATAAGAACTAATCTATAAAACTATCGGTAGCTTTTTAAGTATATAGCTTAATATAGTTATTTAATATATTATCTTTAAAGTCGAATACTAATAGCTAATTAATTAAATAATCGTTAAAGCTCTTTATAATATAGTTATTAACTACTAACGATTACGAAGTAAGTAATTCTACTTTTGAAGAAAAACCTTAGCTTTCGAAAAAGCTTTAACGAAACGAATCGAAGCTTTATAAATCTATCGTTGTATTTATAAAATAAAGATTAAAGAAATATAAAATATATAATAACCTAAGATAGCTATTACTACGTTTATTATAATTTAAAAGACTTTTATTTACTCTAATATTTAAACTTCTAAAGGTACTAAAGTAAAGTTATTCTATATAGAAAATCTAACTTTTTCTTTTTACTTTTTCTATTATATAACAATTCTCGATTTTTAAAAGAGTAGTTAAAATCGAATATTTTTTCTACGATATCCTAACTTCTTATTACTATAAACTCTACTTAAAGGAGAATTACGCTACTTTTTTTAAAAGATAATAAAATTCTAAAAATACTACTTATAATACGAAAGTAAGAATAATAGAAAGCGATTAAAAAGACTTATAGAATAACGTTAGAAAATCGTATCGTTCGAAGCGATAAACTTTTAAAAATTATATATAAAGTTTAACTTCTAAGTACCTTATCTAAAGTATTAACTTCTAATTAATTACTACTATTATCTCTTTATATAAGTCTCTTAATTCTCTAAGCTAATATTAGCGAAGATAATAATATATAAGCTAATAAGCTTATAAAAAGCTTATAAGACTTAAATAAAACTACGAAAGATAACGAGGTATTTTCGAAATCTAGTAACGAAGTTTATAAAAGAGTTAATAACTACTTAACTTTAAGTTAAACTAATACAAAAGTATTAGAAAGTTTAAAGCTACTAAAAGAAAATAAAGATAAAACTAAAGATACTATAAAAACAATAAACGTTTAAGAGTATTAAACGATAAAGGCTACTTAGAAGATAAGTATTAATAAAGGAGTATAGCTAAAGAAAGGTAGTAAGATACTACGATAAAAATACTAATTAAAAGCTTTAAAGATATAATCACGTACTATTATATAGAAAAAAGGTAGAAATAAGCTTATTAAAAGGCGATTTCGGTAAAGTAATAAGTATTTACTACTTCGTTTATTATACTTCCGAAGACTAACTTTATTAGCTTATACTTTACGTAAGATTTAACGGATATAAAAAACTTATACCTTTTATATTTCATTTAGCTTTTTCCAACGTATTATCAAAAAGATTATTATCCAAAAGCTAAGCTATATAGACTTTCGTTGCTAGAAATCTATAATTAAAGCTTTATAAGAAATATTAAAAGCTTATCTTATCTCTTTATTTAAGTATAAGTCCCTTTATTTATATTCAATTAAGCTTAGTAACTAATTAAACGTTAGTAGCAAATCTTTATATAATCTATACTAAAAGAGTTATTTTATAAGTCTTAAATATTTATCTAGTAAAAGAAATAGTATAAAAGGTTATTAAAAGTAAGTTTTAATTTATAGTATCTCTAAAGACGTTTACTACGACGTTTATTACTATTTATATTACATAGATTTTTAAAAAAGAGTCTTAGTTATATATTTCTAAAAGCGTTTAATATAACGTTTATTACTACTTTTATTATATAGATATAGAATTTCCTATTATATTATAAGAAATTAATATATTACGAGTCTTTAAACTATTTACCTCTATTTTATCTTATATTAACGTATTACTAGTCTTTAACTCGTTTACTTCTAATTTATTATATTTGCGTCTATTATAGCTAACCGAATAGCTTTATATATATTTTTTTCCTTTTTAAAGAAAAAGGAAGTAAATAGGAACTCTAATAGTTCCTTAGCCTTTAGAGTAACCCTCTTATAAAACTTCTTAAGTAAAAGGCCCTTTATCTTTAACCTTATTAACAACTAAAAACCCTTCTAATATTACTTAAGGGTAAAGCTAAAAACGACGATTAAATTATTATTATAAAGAGTTAGTAAGTCTTCTTAATCATTAGCTAAACTAAGAAGATTCGTCTAAGCTTAGTATCTTATAATACTTCGTACGCCCTAGCCTATTATCTTACGTATCTAAACGTAATATATAAAAGTCTTCGACGCTAATATTCGAGTTCGTTAATTAAAGAAAGTCTTAACAATAATTACTCTTACAATTAATCTATAGTAAACCCTAATTCGAGTACGACTAATAAGAACGTTAAATTAAATAGCGTTTATTACAACGTTTATTATATTTACCTTTTATTATAATTAATTTACTTTTTCTTTTTCTTTGTAAGTCTACTATACTAATAGCTGTATATATCTACTATATATCGAATAGCTATTAGTTCTCTTATAAATAGAAACTTTAATAGTCGTAAAGTTAACTTTAATAAGAGTTAGGCAATTAGTGTTATTATACTACTAACTATACTATAAACCTTTTAAGTATTTACTATATAAAACTTCGTAACGAAGAATTCTCTAAAGGTTAATAGCGTATATAAGCTATACTACTATTAGTAAATCCCAAATATTAGTAGTATCTTTATAATAAATATACCTAGGGTTAAGAAATAGCGCCTAATAATAATACTTTATCTTTATCGTATTAAGGTTTAATTCTTTATATTAACGTACAATATTTACGAAGATTATTTATTAAATAGGCTTATAGTAATAGTAATAAAGCTTAATAAATATACTTATATACTTCGCCTTTTATATCGTATATTACTAGTTTAGCGCCTACGACTTCGTATCTTAGATAATATAAGTATTAGTCTCTTGTAAGCGTAATAAACGTTGTAATAAACGATTAATATATCTCTACTTAAAGCTTTTATTTATATTCTTCTAAGAAACTAAAACGTACTTATTCTTATTACCTTTTCTACGTTACTACCCTTATAAGTAATATAATACTCTATATTTTAAATAATATAATCTTTATATTATTCCGCTTAAATATATACGCTACTATAATCGCCTATTATATTAGCGAATCCTTAATATTAAAGTACTTAATACCTACGAAAAGGGTATTAATAAGCTAATCAATTATATCTTAGTAGATAAGCTTATTTTCTTCGTCTTCTTTTAGTATAAAAACGTTGTATTTTACAAAATCTATTTTAAACTACTCTTTACTAGTTATATCTTCTCAACCCTCTTTAATAGAAGATATAACGATTCTTAACCGAACTACGACTTAGTCTAAATAGTTATTTTTACCTTAATTATCTCGATTATTAGTATCGTATCGCGTTTATTATACTATTTATTATATATTATATAAAGTAACTTATACTTTAGATATTACCTTAGCCTTTATATTTTCTAAAATCTCTTCTTAGTATTCTAAGATAGCCTTTTAATACTCCTTCGTTTTTTTTACCTTTACTTTTACTTTAAAGATAGTAACGTTGAAATAGTTTCTAACGTTAAAGACTTCTTTATCTAGACCCTCTAAACTTACTTATATCTATTAAACTCGAATAGTATTCTTATTCGTAGATAACTCTTTGTTCGCTTTTCGCTTAAATATCGTAAATAGTAGATTTAAGGTAGTAGTAAGCTAATTAGTTATATAACGTAGTAGCTTAGTAGTACGTAAGTATAATTATAGGTATAAAGTTAAGAGAAAAAAGAAAGCGCGATAGAAATACGTTAATTACTAGAAAAGTAAGTTTTATATATTATCGACTATAGTTCGGCTAACCTAAACCGATACTAACTATATTCGCTTTAGCAAAATCTTATTTCAAATATAATCTTATATCTTTAAACGTAATAAATAGTATAATAAACGTATATTAAATACTAAATTTCTAACTAAATTCTACTTAGATATATTAGTATTTTCTTAATAGTATTCTATATATTTTATTATCTTATTAAAAGTATTTATATTATTTACTATAATTATATTACTTACTTATAAGTACTTATGGGTATTTTATACCTATAACCTATTAGGTACCTATAGGTACCTATAGGTAGGTAATGTTTGTCACTATTCGTAGACACCTCGACCGGCTTCCTTAACCACCAGGCTCTCAACAATGCTCATCGGTCTCCTCCGGTTTTGGTGGGAGACCTCTCTACGCGAAGCCTAGAGAATACCCTTGGATTATCGTCAGGTGCATCTTATTCGCCACAGCTGAGTTGCGGTAGGTATTTCCTTCTGGGGATGATGGCTTTGTTGCTTGGTTGCTGATACGGATGACCAGTATCACCCCCTGGAGGCCAATGGTGGTGTGGCTACGGCCGCTGAAGGTGTCACCTACGAGACATGGGCCGATAATGCGGCAGACATGAACGGCAAGGCGGACCATGATGCAAGCGAGCCATCAACGATTCCAGCACCGACCTCCGGCAGCTTCGGAGGCCGAAGCCCCTTCCGAAGTATAAGCGGTAGTTTTGGGGGCTCACGTCTCCCCATAACTCCCCATGGTCAAGCAACCCTCGCCCTCGAAACTCTAGAGGGTCAACAACAAACTCTTTTCAAGGCTTATGCACGCCGCAATTCGTCCATTCCCGCCATCAACCATTGGACTGCAGAAACGGAAGACCGAGAAACTAGATCAGGTGCAAATCTCTCTACGCGATCCTTTCCTAGGAGATTACCAGCTGACTCGTCGTCGTCGCCATACAGATCAGGAAGGCTCGCCGCGAGCAGCTGAAGGCGCAAGCCGGCGCAAGCGGCAAGGCTGGCTCTCATCACTTCCATGACGAGGAGGATGAGGACGATGAAGAAGACAGAGAGGACAAAGAGGCATTGGAGGCGGCTGGACCTTCTGGGGACCTCATTTTAGTCTTCGATGAGACGAAGATTATCGTCGTCGCCTTTTGTAGAGGCAACTAATAGCCATTTCAGCACAACTCGATGTCATTCTTCTTTCAGGTCCCAGAGCGAGCTGAATTGACAGGCTATTAGCCTTGAAACAATAGACTCCTCATGTTCCCTGGAGTTGTTTCCGAATGTTGATCCGTTGTTTCAGACCTCCGTTGTTTCAGACCGTGAGGGAGCAGAGGACGATCGGTGCCATGTTGCCACGGATGGTGAGACTGACAGTTTTTCAGCAGCGTTCGTGACTTTTCACAGGGTTTATGAGATTCTACAAGCTGCACCTATGGCCTATGTTGTCTTATTGACACTGCTTCCTCCTTGAAGACCCCGAGAAAGGGGAATTTGTTACTGCTAGCCTCGACAATTAAGACAAAAAGGGAGTGGCTTTGTCCATGCGGTCTCATCATGGTCATCGAACACGTCTACTAGAATACGTCAAGCACTGATCCTCAGTATTACGATAGTGGTCAGATGCTTCTGGCTACTGTGGGATGTGCTGCCCACAGTCCAACCGGTGTTCCCCCTTTCAATCAATGGCGGTTTACGTCGCACCCAGATATACGTGAGATCAGAACCCCTGAAGCGAAATACGGTATCAAGTGTAAGAATAGCCCTCTGTATTTGGGTAGCGGTGTAGAATCCCGAGGTCACCGATATATTGTTGACGACCCCGAAGAGGGAAAACCATCGCAACTTTATTTCAAGGACTCAATTGATATGACTGAAATGAGTATCCATTGTGCCATTTCCCTTTCGATGGGAGTTGACTTCGTGTCATCGAGGCAGCACATCCTAACCTCCGTAGCCTTAGGGCACTGTCTCACCCCTCCTTCCACCACCGTGGTGTAGAGGGAAACCAAAGACACCAACACGAAGCCCTGGATAGTCGATGATGGTTGGTCTGATTTTGCCGTTCTCGCGGTCATCCCTAATCGGTCCGAGTATATAATGAAACCAGTTCTCAACATGAAATGACTTTGTTTGATATAGAGGCTTCCAAAAGGAGCCCCAAACAGTGCAGAAAGATCATCGCTTTCGTGCTTCCCGGCCGAAATACCACCAAATGTGTGCCATACTCGCGACTAGGATTTTCTCCGACCTGTGCTCGGTCATGAGCCCGCTGCTGAGACTGCTCCCTCCCAGGACCCGGGTGCACGCGGTTCCCAGAGTTAAACTCTGCCCTAGCAGAATCGACAATTGTATAGCTTGCGTGGTTCGCTTGAGGATTCAGCAGATGAGGTTGCACTACCGTAATCGGTATTGTCTTCGGATCCAGTACATGAATAAGAACGGCTCCGCCGGTGGTCACGGTGCCGATCGGCGCCATGGTGGTTGACGAGTGTGGTAAGGCGCTTGCTTCCATCGCAGTCTTCATTGTGGTCCCTGCCTCCATCTCGGTATCGACTTTATTGCAACCATCTGCGTGCTGACGGGCCTTCTGGCGAGACTCCTGGTGGTCCATCACTGCGGCAGTGAGGATGGATTTGCTTGATTCAACCAAGGCCAAAGATGTCTCTAAGGAACCCACTGTTCGCCTTGCACGCAGAGTGTACCGTAAGCTCGTACGACAGATCTGTCCATGGTTGCTGTCCTTGGGGCGCTCCTCGACAGGTTCGACGACATGGGTCTCTAGCGAAGCTGTCTCCTAGCCGGGTTTCGTCAGGATAGGCTCGATGCGTTGTGGATGAACAACAAGCTGTCGGCTAGCGCCAAGTCGGCCATAGTATTAGGTTTTGGCAACCCAAGTGTCCCTGCATTGTTTGGGGCGGTCGAGCCACAGGCCCCAAGTCCACACTGACGGGAACTTTCTGCAACAGTTTGGTGCGATATTTGCGTATCTGAACATCCGCCCGGCTGCATATCTGAGTCACCACACAGTCCCAGGTGTTGCCGTTGTCAAGCATGCCCATCTGCATAGCCCATCGTAGTCTTCTTTTTGCATGAAGGAGGTCAATGCCGTGGCCGGTAAGATGGCTGAGGTACAGCTTGCCCTGCGTTAATGGAAGGGCCTGGATTGAATCGCTGGCGGGGAGCGTCAAGGACCACCTGCGATCTTGAGCAGTGAGCTCACTGTTCCACCAGATCAACGGTGAGCCAGGGAAGAAGGCATGGAGTAGGTTGAGGACCAGTTTCCCAGCATCTGGGCTGGTGGTGCAGGTATAGAGTCGCTCCTGGAAAGCCATCACATTCGTGAAGTGAGAGACCATCCCAAGTTCTTGTGGGTCTGAAGATGTTGGATGAAGCTGCGGAGGGGAGCCTCGCTTGATGTGGATGCAGCAATGCTTGGTTTCGAATGGAGATCTAGTCTGCCAGTCGTATGCATTCCTGGAGGTGTTCGGCTAGGCAAGTTGCTGCCGCCGAGCCGGGCGAACGGAGCGAAGTATGGTTGCCTGCCGTTCTTGGGCTTGGACTCGCGGTGAGAGGTCATTTCGTGGTAGCTACCAGGAAGGTGGCGATGGTCGTTTCACGATCGTCGTTCTCATCAGCTAGGAATCGAGGAACCCGGCGTCGAGATGGATCGCGGCACTAGGATGGCTTGCGGCGTGGTGATGGCGGAGACGGAATTTGGCAACGTTTTGAGCCATCAAGGTCTTCACGATCCATCAGAGAGTCCACCTTCGAGTAAGGCGAGGTAACAGACTCATGGAGGTGGTGGCTCGTCGAGAGGTTGACTGAGCTTTTCGACATTGATGGGCCATATTCTCGTCTTTGGCCGTCGGAGTGGCCACTCGGAGGGCTTGCCGGGCGATTGCTGTTGTTCTTTGCCATCTTTCTGGCTTTCTGATGCTGGAATCAATGGAAATCAAGATATGCCGTTATCTTGATGGAGTATTGCTAGAAAATCGAGCTGGGCCCGCAGGCTGATGACTTTCTCGTTGGGTCGATGCATCCTGGGCGGAATGACGAAAATCGAAGTCTTGCTCGCTTGCTTGATGGAAAGTCGAAGGCGGGGAGGTTGTAAATCGATTGCTAGGTCAATGGTGAGCCAAGAAAATGATGCCTGTGAGGTCCTATTTAGAGGTTCGTCAAGGTGGTGACCATTCGATGGAGCCGGCGGAATACGCCATTCGTCCGGAGAACTCATCATGAGTATCTTGTGCAAGCCAATGGGCAACACAATGTCCACATCGATGCCGCCAGCAAGCCGTATGATCCACCTCACTGCTTCTCCACCGTCTCCTTCGTCTTCGCCTTCTTCCTGGATAGCCGCGGAGGCGAATTTTCGCCATCATCTCTTTGTCCCTTGTTGGCGCGGACTGCGGTCTCCCGTCGTTTTGGCTCTTTGAACTTTCCATGCTCGATTCAAGAAATGCCGCGGTTTCAAGCGGCCGCCATGAGGAGGACCATGCGGCGGTGGTGTGCATTGGACCAAACAGCTCCAGATGAAGGAATGGTTCTGCTCTGATGGTCCCTGTTCCGGAACACATTTCGATCTTTTCGTTTGGACGGCTGGCATGGGTTGCCTTGCGGGTTTCAAGCTGCGACCATTGGTGGCCTTGTAAACCAGTAGTTGGTAAGCACTGCTGGGCAGGCAGTGAGGCTGTAGGATTGTACCATACTGTGCCCTGTAGCCGTTGTGGGATCAGAGAACGGAGGTGATCTGGAGCTTACGGGTTGTTACAACATCAAGGTGGACAGGTGTCTTGAAGTGCAGCGCCACTCTGTCGTAAGTGTGGCTGTATGTGGCGGTAACCCCGCCTTCAAGTGTGGCTGGCACCAATCCTCGGTTATGAGCATGTCTGATCCGAACTCTGAGCGAAAGTATGTCCTCGACCCAGGGCCACGTGCATGACATGGGCTCCAGTGGCTGCATCTTTTCAGGATTCCAGATCATCTCAACGTCACGATATGAACACAGCTCCATCAGTCAAGCATCGAAGACTCGGTAAGCCCAAACGTGAATGACAGAAACTGGGCGGTTGCAGCCATCAACCACCTGACTGCAATCGCTCAGTTACGTCTGTTCCCCAGTTTGCCCTCTGCTGTGATATGGCAGATGATTGGTCTTCAATACCTCAGTATGTGTGAACCTCAACTTGGGACCGCTGTTCTGCTTTAAGGAGAGGTTGTTTGGGGTGGTAACACCAAACGGCCCGCAACCGGCATATTCGTGATATATTGTGTAGCATCTGTCCTTGTATCGGCCCGCCATGTGTTTTATTATTTTTGATGGACTGTCTGCCAAATACCGTGGCCACCTAATGATGAACCGCTGGTTGAGTACCAGCTAGCCATTTTCCACAAATGGCTACCAAGGACGAAGAGAAGCGAGGAAGGATAATCGCCGACAAATTAACAGGCAATTCTAGCACAAAACCTGATCTCACCAGCATCGACCTCTCCTGCCTGATTGCGCAAGTCAATGGCCATGACATCGTACGACTTCGCGTAGCAGACTCTGTTCTTAGCCTTGAATCGTATCATCGAGAGAATCTCTCCAGGTGGCTGTTCCATATAAAACTAGTGCTGCAAAGATCCCCGACACGAATTCGCCGTTATCGCAGGATCCCGGATGGGCGGATGGTGCTTACGCAGTCCCTATTCAAGTGGCATCCGAGTCGCTAAGCCAATTGCTTCTACATGAACTAGGGTCCATGATTCCGTTGTGTCACAGTTATAGACACGTGTCGCACCCGGGTCCTCTAGGACGATGAACACGTCTACCAGGGCTATTCGTAGGCAGACTCTGCGCGACCGAAGGTCCCCGAAGTCATAGCAACTTCCACTCACAGGAGACGACCATCGAGTACACACGCCCTTGAACAGCTTGTTTGTCTTCTCGCCAATCTCACCGTCGGGAAGCTTAACATCGTCCTTGGGGAGACCATCGTCGGTCATCAGGGAAAGGAAGCCATCGTCGGAAATATCGGTCTAGTATAGAGTCAATAAACCATAGTAGCTGGCCGTGATCATGGGACCGACGCACTTACCAGCTGGTACTTGCAACGAGAGACGTTGGGGACGTCCATGTTGTTGGTGGACGGGCACAGTGCCAAGGAGGACTGATTCAGCGCCCATTAGCCGGCTGGATGAAAGAACCTGTCCATGGCGATATTCGTCTGTCCCGCTGCCTCGAGGGCACACCCCAGTTGCGACTTAGAGTCTCCTTCGGAAATTGGAAAGGTTCACCGAGAAGTGGTCCTGTAGGAGCTTTGTGATGTTAGCGGCGGCCAGTGATCATTTGAAGAGGGAGGATCGCAACACCGGGCGAGCCATAGTGACCATCCACGGGAGGTTCCGGAAGATTGGAGTCATCATGCCATATATCGTCATGAAGAGCGTTCCAAAGTGGTTGGGAAGGCCTTCCATCTTGCTTTCCTTCCCAGAAAGACTTTGCCGGAAAAACATTCTGAATTAAGTTCAAGGTAAGCCACTTCCAATGAACTGGACTTTGTGGAGGTTAACTTTCCCGTGGGCTCCTTCCTGCTGTTTTTGAGGGGCTACCAAAGCCGTCTTCCAAGCCACAGCAGCCTCCATTACCAAAGCCACCACGACGACTGTCGCTTCAGCAACTGGTAGCTGCGCTTATTACGTTGCTTTGACCATCCTGCGGACACCCCAAGAAAGCTATTTCCAGGCTAGCAGGATCCAGATCGCGCAGGAAACGGGTCTTCTAACGATCGCCAGGGCTCAGATCGCGTTTGACCTTTGTCACCATGCTCACACGCGAGCGAACAGTTGAATCAGGACCCGGGTCCAGCAGTTCGCAGGGCAAGGCCTGTTGTGGCCCAGCCCAGATCAATCCCCCGGCCGAACAGTCACCACCTTGACGTGCCTTCTGCTAGGAACTCGTCTCCCACATCGACTTTCTACCGAGCCATCGACCTCGCCATGTATCTCAGACCTCGCCGCCATCGACCTCCATTGAGCCAACGAGCCAGACGTCAATTCCATCAACCCGGTGAGCCAGAAAATCAATATGCGAGCCAAGATCCACCGAGAAAACCAACCAAGATAGTCAACCAACCCAGCGAACAGCCGGGCAGCCCTCCAAGCCGGAGCAGTCAGCCAGACAGCCAAAAGAACCGGATTCTAACCTCTCCAAGTCCTGAGGAGCTTGCAGTCAACCTGTCGACGATCCGCTACCTCGAAGAGTGTGTTCCCTCGCTTCGCTTGAAGATGGACCCTCTAATGAAGATGATGAGGAACCTTACTGCCCAGAATGGCCATTGCGCTGCTCAAATCGTAGCGAAAACGCGTCGCCACGCCGCGAGCCATCTCGCCATCCATCATATCCACCATCTTCACGGTACTCTCCAGCCGATGAAACGACTATTTCGAGGTGACTGGGCATCACCAGCATCACCGCGGCTGCGGGATGACCTTCCACATACCATACCCCATGCGAAGCTGACCCGACCTCGCGTGGGCAGAAAGGCAACGTCACCAACACCAGGCAGCGGAGACCCCGAAGCAATGGCCACCAAGTCACCCTTCCTCACGCAACAGCCTCAAGCGGCACAGTCTGCACGACGCCCTCGACGAAGACGAAGGCTGGAGCGTGGTCAAGAATGGCCGTCCCATCAAGGAATTCCAGAAAACGTACAAGCCCGCTACAGCTCCTTCCCGGGCATCGACTTCTCGCCCACCGCCAATTTGCAGGCCAATATGAACATCGCGCAGCTGCTCGACCTGATACCACATCGTTCTTGCCGCCCGCGGGCAGCGGTAGGTGTCTGCCGAGCACCTCCCGAGTTCAGGAAGATTGTCCTGCTGTGACTTCGAGAGAATATCCACGAATCCACCCCGCTCCACGAGATCCTCCAGAACAGATGCAGAAGCCCGATACCCGTCCCTGGGTATGGGTGGACAGCCCAATGTAGGTTGCCTCTCGACTTCGGACTTGAGCAAAGGGGGCGACGTGACGGCATGTCATTGAAGAATGGACCTCGGCACTTTGAGCATGCTCATCCTCGATATCCCTATCGAAGCCGCATGCAGCGAGCAAGAAGCAAGTTGCAATCAACATTGGTTGAAGACCGGCCGATGGTGAGTCGTCCTCTTTACTAGTACATCACTGGGGTAACAGCTACGAGGCAGTCCCAAAAAAAAAAGGTTATTAGGCGTAAGCCGATAAAACTAGGCTACGCAGGTTTTAAGGTTTATATTGATAAGCGAGCCGAATAGAAGATAAACCTTCTTAAACTCTAAGGCCGTATAACTCCCCTCTCCAACAAGCTCCCTCCTATACCTAGAAAACCTTAACTAGTTAACCTACTCCTAGGAGGGTATATAGGCAAGCACCTCGACCTCCTAAGGAGCAATTCTCCATCTCCAAAACTATACACTTCTTCTTCTTCTTTCAAAATTTAATATAGTAACCAAACTCATCGCTACAAAAGTTCCTCTCTCTAAGCTCCTTAAAAAGTACAAAATTATCTTTATTTCAACGAAGACGCCGATACCGAAGAAAGACGGCCTTTTACGAAAAATACTATACGACTACGCCCGTATAATCGTTATATTCGATATCAACGAAATAGAGGTCGAAGACCTAAAGATAATAGTCGCCTTCGGGTAGAAGTTAGTTTCTTTAGAACTAGTTAATACTACCAAAGAGGAGGATAACTCTTACTAGTACATCATACTATCACTATACGTCTAAGTAAAGATGATACATCGAAGTACTTCTATCCCCTATATTCCGAAAGGCTAACTACGACTCTTCATAGGCCGCCAGCCCACTGACACGCTCCTTAGTGCACGTCTCTCCCTCTCTGTGATCGAACAAGTTGCCGACCGGGTTGAATGCAGTCTTCCCTTACTATTCCGACCATCCACATCCTCGCCTGGGCTCAGGGCCCGACTGTTACGATACTCTGGACATTCGGCCACGCAAGCCGACATACATCCATCGGCCATAAAGGGCAGTCAAGACCAGTCAGCTCATCTTAACGCTTTATCTAAAACCAACCAAGCCAAACCATCTCTTCCCACGTCGAGGCAATACCATCTGAACTCGACACCGCGACAGAGACGTACTCAAGGCGCTCGTTTGTTCGAAGTCGCAGTCCAAGCATCGTCTCGGTGCTGGTGCCGGAGCGGCAGTGTGTTCCAAATAGGAGTCCATTTTCCACTTGCCCCCTAAATTGGTCCCGTCTTGGTGGTAGGACTGTGCCTAACATACGACGTGTTTCCAGAGCCAACATTATTCAGATCACCCTGCAAAATCGGACGTCAGCACGCCAGGCCATACATTACATCCATGCGAGGAATGAACGCGAGGTCGTAAAACTGTCAAGCAGCCGCAGGAACCATCTGTACCATAGGAATCGGCACTACTAGCTCTACGTTACTCTTATGCCCATCCAGTGCTCCGTGCTTCGATGACTCCCTGGTATGTACATTTGGCTTCGAGACCTGTATCACATCTGATAGCCAATGGTGCCTCAGGGTATCGCATCCGCCTTGAAATACGTGAATCCGATGATTTGCAGCAGACCTTCCAAGTGTTCTTTGTACATGTCCAATAATTCTAGGTGTTTGAGAAAAGGGACAGCCACCACGGCCAGGGACCGATCGCTGGGTGTTATTTCAGTCGAAGTTGGCATTCTATCCACCGGCACATGTTTGTTCGGCATCGGGCCCTTGTCGATCAACTCTCGAGGGCAACCTTCCACCAAGTTCGTCCTGACTGGAGCACATGGCAGTTCACCGCAACACACGTATATATGAGGGCACTCGGCGGTGTACTAAATGCCTTGAACCAGAACGCAACTAACATTTGCGAAGCGCTTCCAGTCCTAGCTGGCCCTAACGGCAGCACCTTTCCTTGCAACACACTGCAGTCTGCGGCAAGCCGTCTTCTCCCGCAAATCTATCCTGAGTTGTCATAGTTAACCCGCTTGGAAATGCGCTTCCTGTTCGAGTGTTGCCAGCCTATCTGGTACGATGGCTCTCGCAAGCGAGATGTCGAGTGACAGTGCACCAAGTGAGCGAAGAAGGTTGGTGGTGTTGGCGAAGGAGAAAGAGAGGCGGTGACTGACGTTGGGGTTTGCAATTCAGAAGGCGAAGTTCAGACTTGGGTGGGATACGAAAGTTTCATTTGCGCCAGAAGGGGACAGGGTTAGGGTTTATTCAGTCTTACGGTCACCACATCAGATTCTTGTAGCCGTCCCGCGCCTTCGCCGAGAGCCTCGTACTCTCCATCTCCCATCTTGTCATCGCCTTCAACCACATCCGCAAGGACGGGGTGCTGAGCCTCGTGGCCGTAAGGCTCGACTGCCGTATCGACGAGGTAGAAAGACGACTTGGTCTTGTAGGCGGCGAGAGACTTGAAGGGGCGGATCGAGGAGGAACTCCTCAGCATGTACATGAGCTGGCAGGTGATTCGGGCTTCCGGGCGGTGCATCAGGACGAGTCACCTTTGGCTGCTGCTCGGCCGACTCTCTCGATGGCGGCCACCCTCTCGGCAAGTTTCTCGATGGCGACCAGGATGACTTGGCCGGTTCCTCGTTCAGCGAACTGCTGCCTGTGTTAATCTTCCTTGACCTGATAGGAAGATGTGAAGGGTGTCGTGACCGATAGCACGCGAGGGCTTTGACGTTGGTGAGCAAAGGATAGGTAGCCATCTCTGCTGCTGGTGGTGATGGCCGGTATCACTATCGCTGTCGGGGTCGAGAGGATCAAGGTTGCAAGCGAGACGAACACCGTCAAGCGTGCTGGTTAAATCTCCCTCCTTGTGAAGCCCACCTATGCCTTCCTCAGCGGTTCTTGACCCGAGACTTCAGCTTCCTGTGCTTTGATGACGCTAGCTGCCACAGCCTCTTGGGATAGTCCCAGGCGGGCAGTCTCAGACTGTAAGGACTCCAACGTGTGCTCGGGGGGATTGGTGCGGAAGGAGTTGCTGAGCTTGCTCAGAGAGAGCACCATGTCGACGTCCGCTACTTCCGGCTCCCCATTGGCAGTGGGACTTTCAACCGAGAGAAGTCCTGCAGGTTTTGCGGCTCCGTCCTCGGTAAGAAGCACCCACTTCAGCTGGTCCTCGCTACAGCGAATCTAGGGCCGGGGCATGTAGTTCTGCATGTCGTCGGCGGGGGATTATTCTCGACGGGGGTGGCTGATCGCACATGGTACCTGGATGTGACGGGTGAGGAGGAGTTGACGGGGCCTGGACACGTGTCTGTCATCTGTCAGGGAGATGGTATTTTGTTGAGGTATGCTCGTGTTGGGGTGTTGGCACAGTGAGGTCCGTCACTGGTCGGAACGGTGGTATGGTTGGCGTACTGTAACGAGGCATCGACCCGGCCGTTCCGAAACGGGCAGAGCTGGTAGGAGTTGTGTGTATTGGTGGTTCGGGGTCGACGTTGGGTGGTACTGGCGGGTGTCTGTGATATTCAATTGTTAGTAAACCACTGCTAGCATAAGGGTCGAGTGGGTTCCTTACTCGGGCGCCGGGTGTCCGGGCATGAAGCCCGTCTTCGTCATCCTCGTTGACCTTTTTGCGGCGGCGGCATGGGTATTCCTCGCCGCAGAAAGCCATGCCCCCGCCTTGGGTAATTTTCACATTCACTGCTTCAAGTGTTGAACCTGTTGGGCATAAATCCTGAAGATGCTTTACGGGGTCGTAATACACAATATGCCGTCTATGGAGTTCCATAACGGCAGTTTTCCCGGCGTCTCCGAACTCCTAATGCCACGAGAAGGCACGTCGTTGGAGGAAATCGGAAGGAACGATTGTGCGTGCACTGCCGCGAGGTACGTGACGTCATACCATGATATCTGCGAAGCGAAAGCCCTCCTTCACAACCTTCGACAAAAAGGCCGTCTTGCCGCTCCCAAACTAGAGCTGGGATCTCGAATTGGGTCCCAACCACAGTCAAAGTCGGACCATCGGTATTGGCCACCCATACAGCACCCTCAAGATGAACAGTTTCTCTCACAGGGATTGTGGGCTCCAGTGGTCTCAACAGAGCCAGAGATAGAAGGCATGCTGTCTGTGAACAATGCATACGGCGCTGTGTGTACTATGCAATGGACCTTCTGCGCCAATATGATGCTTTCGCACTACACGAGGAGAGCCCAAGTCGAGTGCGAAGAATATGCTTGGGACACGGACAGGATGTGATGTTCCAACAAAGGTGCAGCAAGCGAGACGCCGCCTGCCGTCGATCACAACCTTCATCTCTCCCATGCCCAGTCAAATAGCTTCATTTCTATGGCTCGGTAGGGCCTGATGTGATATTGGGTGTGTAGCCTAGGCAATGTGAAGGGGTAGATGCTATTGAATCGGAGGTCTCTGTTCCATGGGTCGTCTCTGGCGGCACGAGAAGACGAGGTGCCGCGTGAAGCAGGCTTCGCAGCTACTCCACAGACCTTGTCACTCGCTCATACGCTACTCCATCTCCTCCTACCCGCCTGCCGCAGGACACATGTGGCAGATTGGATGGACAATTGGAAGCTGCAGGAGCCTCTCACAAGCACATCACATAGTCAACAGAGTCCCGCCGATCATGTTCGTCCTCGGAGGTCTCACTCCATGTCCCGGCCGACATTCCAGATGACAGGACAAGCGTATCCTTTCCACCTCGAGCTGTTCCTTGTCACCAGACGTGGCAGCTCGTCTGGACCAATAACGAAGCCTGCCAGGATCGTCCTCATTGACAACAAAGGGGCCCACTGTCGAATGCCGGTGGATATGACAGTCTTTGCCGGAGGTATCTTCGGTTGGTGAGATATTATCGGTGCTGGTAAGACATGCGCTATTCCTGCCTCTCGAGAGTGCTGGGCCAGAGTCAGTAACCCTTCCCGTGCCTTCAAGGCTGGTGTCATGGTTGACCGGATTTGAGGACAGATCGTCCTGCTTTACTGATACTAGGCGGATTCCTTGATTTGACAGTCCTATGCCGTGGGTTGTTGGCTTGGGAACAATGACTCTGCCGATGGGTTCGTCCAACATTCACCTCCGAGATTCCATCAAGCGTCGATGACAAACAGGCGATGACAAACAGGTTGAGTACCTGGTGTAACGGTTGATCTGCTCATTTGGTAGCAACCTGGTGTGCCCGAACGTGAGGATTGCGAAGTTACGAGATTCTTCGAGAGGTGAAGCGAAGATGTTGTTTTGACAAATACGAGCGATGCTGTCGGACTTGCCCGAGTACCCTTGAAGATCATGGCCTGTAGCTGGATCTTGTGTGGCTAATTTGCGGAGAGAGACGTGCTGGATTTTAACATGATGCGAGATTTCAGGGGAGCCCCGTCCGAGGCAGGGAGATCTCCAGCAACCGTTGGCAGTTGGCAGGTTTGGACCGTACACCAGCAAACGCCCCACATAATATTGTCACTGACATCTGGCCATTGCAAGTTCTCACCGAACACGCCGCCAAGCTTCAAAATACTTCCACCCTTCCTACCCGACCTCTGAATCGTCGACTCCGATCTTGAGGCCTCGAGTGGTCTAAACCGATGCCCGACAAGCTTGAAGAAAAGCGACAGTTGGAAGTTACTCCCTCCTACCCTCGCGTTGCAAGGCAAAGAAAGCCGGAGCCCGGGCTGCTCATTGAAGTTTCGACTCATCATCATCCCATTAAGTATCGTCATTTTCTTGTCCTTATACATCTAGCCACAAACACGATCCTTATTTCACCACCTGTTACTGACCTCTATTTCTCAGTTTCAGGTACATTGAGCCCTGATACCACTGCCGAGTTACCAAAGCTTTCCACCACCCCAGCGAGCGAGACCTCCGTCATCCACTATTTGCACGTTAGAGGCCTCAAATCCAGCACGCGAAAGATGGAACGGTACTATTCCATGTTAAATCTCGGTGCGCCGCGATACACGGCAGGAGGTCAATACAAGTCGAGACTGGAGTCTGACTCGCATTTCCGCCGAACCTTGAACCTCCTGGGTGCCGTGAACGCTTGCTAACACTGTCAACACGACTTGAGGCGTGTTGGAGTGACCAACGAGGGTGTGAGGCGGCCGGATGCCTGTCAAGGTCTCGCATTGGATCGAAAACGTGTAACAGCACGACGAGAGCACAATGAGGCACACCTGGCCGACGCTTGGTGCGGCAGAGGGCAATCCGCCGCCCAGCAGTTCTGTTGGAATATCTACACCAGGGCAGGTGGTGATGATCAGAGGTAGGGACTCCGCCTTACCAAGCTGGAGCCCCGACCTGATGCTACATCTCCTCCATCTGCGGATCCTCCTTCTTTCCTTCTACACAACAATACAGGATCAACAACCAGAACCACCACTCCTTGAGGATAGTCTCTTGGCCACCATGTGCGGTAACCCGGTGATACCAACAGCTTCCTCAGGCACTCGGCGCCGGCTGAAAGGGACCATCAACTCAATGGACAGCATCTCTCCTACCTCAAAACAACCAGCGAGATTGCCGCGGTCAACGATGTTGCTCTACATAGCTTGTACCGACACGGTGGCGTGCTATACGATTCTACGTTGGCTGTGCTGAATTATATGGGAATGAGGTTGATTAAAGTGTGTAAGGAGCAAAGAGAGTATGTATATATAGTAGGCGAGGCCCTCCTTCTTATACTCCTATATCCCTCCATCCCCTATATACTTCTATACTAATATACGCTAAAGGGGTAGTAGGTATACTAAGATATAGAGGTCCTACCTTTTAGTACTTCTACTTAGGGCTTTTATAGAGTAGTAGCTTCTACTAGAGCTAAGTTCCTACTAGAGTAGTATCTTAAGTAACGAGATTATCGTAAGTAATAAGCTTTTACTAAAGTAGTACTATAATCGATTCTTACTTCTCTTCTTAGCTTTAAGTAAGTATACTTTAAAAATACTCTATTATATATACTTTTAGTAAATTAGCATTTCGAAAATAATATTAATAAAAAAAACTTAATAGTTAAAGAATTTATTATAGTATAGATAGTAAGTTTACTAATAAAATAGTATAGATAGTAAGTTTACTAATAAAATAACGTAAGAAGCTTTTTATAAAGTAGTATAAATAACTTCTAATAGTTTTAATAAACGTATAGTAGAGAAATAAAAGTCTATTTCTACTACTTAAATATTTTACGCGACATAACGTATTTTAATATTCTAATAAACTATACTTCTTTTTTAACTATAAATAACTCGCTACGTCTTATACTATATACTTTTAACTACGAGTATAGTTTTTACAAAAGGACAAGGATTACGTTAAGTTACGATTTAGGCTTAATACAACGTTAAATTACGTTTAACAAAGCTTATAATTTAGCTTTTATTTCAAAGGTTATAAAACATTATCGTTACTAGTAATTAAGTAAGTCTTTGTAGCGATTTAGCCGCTTACGTATAATTAATAAGTATTATTATAAGCGCTTATTACGTTATATTACTATCGACTCGTTTATCTTTAATACTAAGTTAAAGGAAAATATAAGCTTTAAGTATTATCTTTGTACTATAAGGTAGTACTTTATCTATAAAGGTATCTAATACTTTAAAGCTTTAAAGAGACTAAAATTAAGTAAGGAGATTACTATAAAGTAGCTAGTATTCGCGAAGCTTTACGTATAAAGGCCTCTTTCGTAGTAGTAGCGTTAGATTTTCTCTGACGAAAGTATAATTGTCTACGGCAAAGGAGAGAAGTAAAAATAAGTTTTCTACTATATAGTATATAATACGCTAGCTACGATTACTTAATACTAACGACTATTTAAAGCGAATACTTAAAACGTAAGAATATTTAGCTAAAGAGTAAGTTAACGAGATATTCGTAGATATTCTAAGCTACGTTTTCGTAGAATAATCGTACGTCGCTTATACTAATAATAAGCGACTTTAAATCTACTTGTAGCAGCGTTACTAGCTACGTTATACTCGATTACTTATAAGAAAACCTTCTAATAATCTACAAGCTAAGATCTCTTTTCGCTTAAGATAATACGCTAACTTACAAAGCGTATATAATATAAAAGTAGCTAGTAAAATAAGCTATAGAAAATAGTATTAAGTTAGTAAATTAGTTTCTATATTCGCTTAACTTAAATCTAATCGAGAATCTTTAGAAGTTACTAAAAAAGGGTATTTACGTAGCTAGTTTTACTCTCGGAGACTTACTAAAGAATAACGTTGCGAAAGAATAGTTAATAAGGGTTATAATTAAAGTTTAAGAGGACTTTAAAGAAGACTTACTTTAGAAGTTAATTAAATCGATAGTTCGAAAGTTAAAAGCGATTATTATAGCCGACAGCTAATATACTAAGTATTAATATATTTAAAGTATTTAGCTAAGTATTATATAAGTAAAGGTAGCCTTTTTAAAGTATAATAGAATATATAGTTAAGTAAATACTTATACTTATTTTCGTATAGTAACTTTTATCTTAGCTTCGAAACTATACTTCGTATATGTAAACTTAGAACTTATTAATAGTTTTACTAAATAAGTTATAATCGTAAACTTTAAAATAACTTATAGACTATAGCTACGTAAACTCGTTACTTCGGAGAAGTATAAATGCTTATATATTTGCTTACTTACTAGTTAAGTCTCTTATATAAGTCTTTTTATCTTTACATTTTTAAGCGATTAATTCTACTACTTTTATTAATCGCTTAAACTAACTACTATAAACTAATATACGTAAGACTTACTATACTTTATACTAATTAATTTAACTACCTTTATTAACTACGTCGAACTAGTTGTAAATATTACTAATATAAAACTTTTAGTAAGTAGTACCTTTTACTAGTTATATTTATCGAAGTTATTACGAAGCTAATCTTTCGATTAGAATTATAACTATAATAAACTATTCTACTACGCGTAAAGTTAAAGTCTTCGTCTCTAAACGTAAATAGGATTAGGTAACTCTCCTAATCTACTTCTTTAAGCCGACCGAGGCGTTTAACGAAAAAGTTACCTTTAAGCTATTAATTATAGCTTTCGAAAAAGTCGTTCGTAATAATAAAGAGCGGCGGAAAGAGATAAGTAGATATATAAACTAGTTCTATAGCTTAGTTAAGAAAAAGTATACCGAGATAAGTACTACGGAGAAAGTATACTATAAGAAGGTTATATAGAAGTTAGAAGTTACATTAAAGCTAAAAAGGAAAAGTTAAAAGACTTATACTAAGAATATTATCTATACTACTACTTTTATTAGTACTAAGTCGAAGTTATCGTAAGAAAGTATAATTAGCTTAGTTAGTATTTTTATTATTAATTAGTTCTAAATCGTAATAATTGAATTAGTTCTATTTCTATAGTAAATACTATAGTAAAGGATAATAGTTTAACGTCGAACACTTACGACAAAAGTATTAATATATTTAAAGTATTTAGCTAAGTACTACGTAAGTAAAGGTAACCTTTTTAAAGTATAATAGAATATATAGTTAAGTAGATACTTATACTTATTTTCGTATAGTAACTTTTATCCTAGCTTCGAAACCTTTATATACGTAAACTTAGAACTTATTAATAGCTTTACCGAATAAGTTATAATCGTAAACTTTAAAACAGCTTATATAGCTACGTAAGTTCGCTACCTTAGAGAAATAAGTACAAATAGCTACGTACCTACTTACTAGTTAGTTAGGTCTCTTATATAAGTTTTTCTATTTCTACATCGATTAATTCTACTACTTTTATTAATCGCTTAAACTAACTACTATAAACTAGTTTATATATTATTTACTTACTAGTTAAGACTCTCTTACATATATAAAACTTACTACGCTTTACACTTCTAAGCGATTTATTTAACTACTTCCGTTAACTACGTTTAACTAGTTACAAAGACTACTATACTTATTAAGTAACCTTAAGACTCTTTATAATTTAACAACTTCAAAAACCGCTAGTAAGTAACACCTTTTACTAGTTATACTCGTCGAAGTTGTCGTAAAGCTAACCCTCTAATCAAAACTATAGCCGCAATAGACCGCTCTACTACGTATAAGGTTAAGGTCCTCGTCTCTAAGTATAAGTAGGATTAGGTAACTATTCCGATCTACCTCCTTAAGCTAGCTAAGGCGTTTAACGAGAAAGTCGCCTTTGAACTACTAATTAAGGTACTCGAAGCGATCGCTAGCGATAATAAGAAACAAGCAAAAGAGATAAGTAGATACGTAGCTAAGTTTAAGAGCTTAATTAAGAAAGATTATACTAAGATAAATACCTCGGAGAAGGAATATTATATAGAAGTTATATAAAGGTTAAAAGACGAGTTAAAGCTAAAGAAGAAGAGTTAAAAGACTTATAAAAGAAGGAGGAGAGAAATATACCTAAGAATAGTATCTACCTTTATTAGTACTAAGTCGAGGTTATCGTAGGAAAGTGTAGTCGGCTTAGTCGGTATTTCTACTACTAGATACGCTTAGTCTAAGAGGTTTATTTTTTACTAGTCGACCGTAGAAGAGAAAAGAAGCTATTAATTAGTTTTAAATCTTAATAATTAAATTAGTTTCGTTTCTATAGTAAATACTATAGTAAAAGATAGTAGTTTAACGTCGAACGCTTACGACAAAAGTATTAATATATATTATTAGAAAAAGCTACTTTTAAGTTTTCTAAAATATATAAAAGTAGTATTTATCGTAAGCGTTTAACGTTAAACTACTATCTTTTACTATAGTATTTACTATAAAAACGAAACTAATTTAATTATTACAATTTAAAACTAATTAATAGTAATAGAAATATTAACTAAGTCGATTATATCTTCTTATAATAACTTCAACTTAATACTAATAAAAGCAATAGTATAAATAATATTCTCGAGTATATTTCCTTCCTTTTTCTCTTATAAATCTTTTAACTTTTCCTCTTTAGCTTTAACTCGTCTTTTAACCTTTATATAGCTTTTATATAGTACTCCTTTTCTAAAGTATTTATCTCGGTATAATTCTTCTTAACTAAGCTCTTAAACTTAGCTACGTATTTACTTATCTCTTTTACTCGTTTCTTATTATTATTAGCGATCGTTTCGAATACCTTAATTAGTAGCTCGAAAGCGATTTTCTTATTAAATACTTCGACTAACTTAGAGAAGTAGATCGAAATAGTTACCTAATCCTACTTATACTTAGAGACGAAGACTTTAACTTTACACGTAGTAGAGTAATTTATCGTAGCTATAGTTCTAATTAGAAAATTAGCTTCGTAATAGCTTCGACGAAGGTACTATTTACTAATAGTTTTTAAGATTATTAGATTTAGTCTTTATAACTAGTTAAACGTAGTTTAACAAAAGTAGTTAAATAAATCGCGTAGCAAGTCTTTATATAAACTAGTTTATAGTAGTTAGTTTAGGCAATTAATAAAAGTAGTAGAATTAATCGATATAAAGATAAGAAGACTTATATAAGAGACTTAATTAGCTAGTAAGTAGATTTATACGTAGCTATTCGTACTTATTTCTCTAAAGTAGCGAACTTACGTAGCTATAGTTTAACTGTTTTAAAGTTTATAATTGTAACTTATTTAGTAAAGCTATTAATAAGTTTTAAGTTTACGTATACGAAGTGTAGTTTCGAAGCTAAGATAAAAGTTACTATACGAAAATAGGTATAAGTATCTACTTAACTATATATTCTATTATACTTTAAAAAAACCGCTTTTATTTACGTAGCGCTTAGCTAAATACTTTAAATACTTTAAATATAAAAGTAGTATATTAGTAGTAAAATTAAAGTAGTAAGAAGAAGTTAAAGTAAAGTAGTTAAAATAGTAGTAGTTAATTGAAAATAAAGTAAAGATAAACTTTTATTACCTAATTATAAGTTTAAATAGAGAATTTAATAAAGTTAAAAATACTACGGAAATATTTAAACTTATCTTTACTAAGTAGCTTAGTAAATATATTAGCTACTATAGTATTAGTTAGTATATACTTTAATTCTATAATATTAGTAACGACTTTTTTGTAAACGAAGTACTATTAAATATTAATATACTTAGATTAGCTATAGTTCCTAAGGTTCTTAGTAAAGTCTTTAGCGTTTTAGTTATTATAGTAGATAACTACGATACTCGGCTATTAGTTTATAAGTATCCTAATAGTAATACTAAGTTTTTTAAATAAACGTTTAAGCTAAATAGCTTCTTTAATCGCTAACGTTTAACTTATATATTTTATTTCGTAAAAAGAGAATATAATTATAAATTAGCACTTAAACGACTAGCTAATAGTACTATTACTAATATTAAATACGTATTTTATAATAAAACGTTATAACTTTATATAGCTACTTTAATTTAAGTTCGTATAACTTACTAAAGAGTGTAATATACTAGAGTATTATAGTATTAAGTAGCGAGTATTCTTTAAGTATTAGAAGATATATTTAACTACGCTTATATATAATTAGTTAAGATTCGAAGTATAATAGTTAACGATAAAGATAACGAAAGTAATATTTAACTATATACTAAATATTAAGTATATAAGTAACTTAACTTAAGATTAGTATATTACGTAGTTTTATATTAAGTATTTTTAATTATTAATAAACTTTTATAAGTATATACTAGTATTTATAAATATACGTATACTATTATAGTTTTATATTTCGAATTATTTAAAAATCTTATTAATATAACTTTACTAATCTAAGTAAATAGTTTTAGTAGCTTTATTATAACGAATATATAGTTTAAAGTAAAAGTTATAAGTACTAAGGTTAGTTATTTTAAAGTATTAGCTTAAGATATACTTTAAGTTAGTAATTATAATAAAGTTAAATTTAATAATAAGTAAGTCGTTAATATAAATAGTAATAAAGGTTATACTATTATAACTAAATATTTTATTATCTAATACGATTATTATATACTTAAGGAATTAAAAGAATATAGTAAAGATATTAAATTAGACTTAAAGTATTTACTTTAAGCTATATAAAGTTTTCTTTAACTTATATATTTAAAAGGAGTCGTTTTTAAAATCGGTAAGCTATTTTACGTAAATATTTTCTTCTACGTCGTTATATAAAAAAGTAGTTTTAACGTTTATCTATTTAATCTTATAGTTTTAAGTAGTAGTAATTATAAATAATACTTTATAGTTTATAAGTTTAACTACTAAGATAAAAGTTTTAAAATAATTAACTCTTTCGATTTATTTAAAATTATATACTACTTATTTAACTTTATATTATAAAACTTTATTTTTAATATTATATTTAAGCTTAAATATTTATTTACTACGAAGTATATTAGTAGTAAGTAAAGGTTTTACTAAAATTTACGTATTATTCTCTTATAAAAAAGTAAACTTATCTCTTATTATATTACGCTAATCGTATTAATATAAGTTATCTTACGTCTATTATACTATTAAAAGCTTTACATTTACGTATACTTTTATATTCGTTAATAGTATAAATATATTAAATAATATAAACTATTTAAAAAAGTATATCTCCTTTAGTATTTTACTTTGTAGTAGATACTAAAGTTTAAAGTAGTATAAAATATTATTTAAAGTTATAAAAGCTAGTTTTATATTAAGAAAAAGTTACGTAGCTAATATTGTATTTACTATAATAGTATTTTCTTATAAAAATATATTATTAATATTACTACGAGTATTAGAAATAATAGTTTTCTAACGTTAACGTTTAATTAATAGAGTTGTATTAAGTAATAAAAGTATAGTTAATTTCCCTTATCCCTTTTAGTTTAATATCTAAAGTTTAGCTACTTTAGAAATAATAGTATATTAAATATAATACGTAGTTATCGTCTATATACTTTTATTAGTAGTCTTTTATAAAATACGTTTTATATCGAAGTATATATTATTAGTATATACTATACTTTTATTAAAGCGAATAACTTAGAATATTATATATTTTTTAAAATTAACTAAAATATAATATTTAGCCTTTAAATTAAGTTTCTTACGCTTAGTAGTTAGAAGTAAACGTTAAGTAATTATACTAAGAATATAAATATTAAAGATATCGAAGTATATATTATAAACTATTTCGAAAAGAGTTTTTTCTAAAATATAATAAAGATTCTAATTATAAATATAATTAATAGTTTATAATACTTCTAACTAATAATAAAGAAAAATATTATTACTAAGTATAATTAAAAGTAGTTTATCTTAAATCGTAGTATTAAAACTTTTTACTAAATTATTTAATTAGTACTACTTTATTATCGATATTTAAATACGAATACTTTTAATAAATATTTACTTATTAAAGTTATTACTATTAAATTCTAATACGCTATTAAGGTAAATAAAATAGTACTTACGCTAATTTAGCTCTTAGCTTTTAAATTCTAAAATAAAAGCTTTAATAAAGTATTAGTATCTTAAACGTTTAATAAAAAGCTTACTACTATTAAAATATAAATACTTATCGACGAAAGTAATTTAGTAGTATTTTTTACGAAATCTTATAAATATAAAAAGCTTACAAATATTAGTATAAATTACGTTACTAATATATTCTTCTTTAAGAAAAGTATTATAATAAAGTAATTCTTTTATTTTACTATATATATAAGTCTTATAAGTATAGTAGTACTATACTTCGTTTATATTATTAACTATATTTTTTAAACGAATAAAGTTTTACTCGTTAAAGTAAGCTATTCGTTTATACTAAAGTTATATTTTTAGTATAATAAAGTATATTATAAGTACTTAGATTAATAAATCTACTATTTTTAGTACGAATATATTATTAAAGTATACTACTTTAATAGTAGTTTTATTTTTAATAATTATTTATTAGCTTAGGTTAATACTTATAATAACGCTTACTTTAAAGAATTAAGTAATAGAAATAAAATTAACGTTAAGTTTTAAAGCGTAAAAGACTTTAGAGAAGATTATAATAATAACTTTACTAGTAAACTAATACTATTTCTTAATAGAATCGATCTTTAATACTAGTATTTAAGTATCTTTAATACTAACGATATAGTTATTATAAAATTTAAAAGTAGCAAACTCTTTATAGCGAAAAGTAGTATAATAGCTATAACTAAAATCGAAAATCTATACTATTTATAAGTTATAAAACGTTATAATAATACATTATAAATAAGATTAATAAAGTATACGAAAGTAAATATATATAATAGAAGGAAATAAGTAAGAAACGTAATAAAAGTACTAAAGTTTTAAAACGAAATCTCGTATTTTTATATTAGTAAGTTAAGGTAGTTAACGGTTTTAATTAATATCGACGTTAACGTTAACGACGAATTTCTAATTCTACTTACTATAGTACTTTATCTCTTTATCTTCTACTTTTTTTCCTACTTCTTTTTTCTCTTTAAGTAATTAATAAAGTACTTCTTTATAATATAGTAGTACTTACTATACTTAGAGTAAATAAGTACTTATACTAAGATATTATCTTCTTTGTCTAAAGGCGTTAATATAGTAAATTATTTTTTCGATAATCTTTATTATTATATACTATTATATAACGTAAAGGTATTAGAAACGATAGTAAATTTACTAATATACGTTAACTACGTCTTTTTAAACTTTACAAAGTAAAATATACTCTCGAACCTTAATACATTATTAGCTTTATTAATATTAATTTATTAAAAGCTTAACTACTAATTATTATACTACGTATTAAAGGAATTAATAAAGCGTATAACTAATTAACTATTAAGGAAAGTATATTTTCTCTTTATACTAACGAAGTTTTTTTATAACTATTTAATCTTTTAACCGAATTACTAAACGTTATCGAAATCCGAAAACTATAAAGTATCTTATTTCAACTATATTCGTTAAAAGGTACTAATACCTTCGTCGTAAAACTTTAGCTTAACGTAAGTAAAGACTTTATAGATAATATTTTCGTTTTTAAATAATTATTATATAACTTTAGAAAAGTTAATTTTTATTAAGTTTACTAAATAATACTATTTAGTAAACTACTAATCTTTATCTTTTATTTGTATACTATCGATTATAATATATAAGTTCTTTTAGTAATTGTATTTACTAAAGTTATTAATATAAGTTTCTAAATAATAAAACTACTTTAAGTAGTTAGTATATTTTATTAATAGTAACGTCGAAGATATTATTTAAATACTAATTATTATAATCTCTATTAACTTTAGTAGTAAAAGTAATACTATAATTACTTTTAGTTCTTATAATAACTTTTATAATAATACTAATACTATAGTAATTAAAGCGTATATCGCTAGTAGTATTATCTTTAGAAGTAAGCTTAGAGAAAGTTATAACGTTAAAGGTCAAGTAGAGCGTCGACGTAGATACTATAGTAAAAGTCGAGATAAAGCTTACGGAAATACTTATAGTCGTATTTCTTATAGTTACAATTATAGTCGTAAAGTTAAGCGCTTTATTATATTTAATAGCGTATGTATTTTAAAGTTAAATAGCTTTATATCTACTTTTAATAATAATAGCTAATTTATCGTTAGATTTCTTATCTTAATAACGTTATTTGTAAAAAGTAATATATTAGATAATATAAATGCGTTTTTACCGTCGTAAGTATTCGACGTTAAACTACTATCTCCTACTATAGCATTTACTATAGAAACGGAACTAATTTAATTATTACGATTTAAAACTAATTAATAGAAATACTAACCGAGCCGACTATACTTTCCTACGACAACTTCGATTCGATACTAATAAAGGTAGTATAAATCCTTTAACCTTTCTTCTTCGGCTCTAACTTGTCTTTTAACCTTCGTACAGCTTCTATATAGTATTCCCTCTCCGAAGTATTTATCTCGATATAATCCTTCTTAACTAGGCTCTTAAGCTTAGCTACGTATTCGCTTATCTCTTTTACTCGCTTCCTATTATCGCTAACGATCGCTTCGAGCGCCTTAATTAGTAGCTCGAAGACGACTTTCTTATTAAACGCCTTAGCCGGCTTAAAGAGGTAGATCGGGATAGTTACTTAATCTTACTTATACTTAGGGACGAGGACTTTAACTTTATATATAAAGTGGTCTATCGCGGCTACGGTTCTAATCGGAGGGTTAGCTTCGTAATAACTTCGACAGTATCAAAGGGTATTACTTACTAGTAGTTTTTGAAGTTGTTAGATTATAAAGAGTCTTAGGGTTACTTAGCGTAGTCTTTGCAACTAGTTAAACGTAGTTAATAAAGGTAGTTAAATAAATTAGTACAAAGCGTATATATAGACTAGTTTACAATAGTTAGTTCGAGCGATTAATAGAAATAGTAGAATTAATCGAGATAAAAAGACTTATATAAGAGACTTAACTAGCTAGTAAGTAAGCACGCGGCTATTTATACTTATTTCTCTAAAGTAGCGAACTTACGTAGCTATAGTTTATAAGCTATTTTAAGATTTACAGTTATAACTCGTTTAGTAAAGCTATTAATAAGTTCTAAGTTTACGTATACGAAGGTTTCGAAGCTAGGATAAAGGTTACTATACGAAAATAGGTATAAGTATCTACTTAACTATATATTCTATTATACTTCAAAAAGGCTACCTTTACTTACGTAGCGCTTAGCTAAATACTTTAAATAAATAAATACGTTTTTTATATTTATAACTTATAAGTCGCTTTATAGTTAATCTTATATTTTTATTATAATATAAGTAGTATATAAGTAGTTCTTTTAATCTAATAAACGCTCTTTAGTAATATATTATATTTAACGTATCTTTATTTACTAAGGGTAAAGGTATTAGTTTACTAAGCGTATAAGGATTTACGTAAACGCTTTCGACGTATCGATAAGTAGAATTTATAAAATATTTTTAAAAGACTTTACTAATACTAATATAGCTATTCCCAAAATTACTACGAATCCCTAATATACCGATAATACAGCTAATTCCTCTATTCTTAAAGATAAAAGTATATAGTAAGATATCTCGAAGGTAATAAGTAATAAGTAGTAAAGCGAATAAAGAGTAAAATATATCGAAAAATAATTAAAAGTAGAGAAGAAAGTAAAAAGTATTTTAACGCGATTTTCGTACTAATAAGTATGCTAAAACTATAAATATTAACTTTTCGAGTTTTATAAAAAAGTTAATTTAATATATAATAATAAGTAAAATAAGTTTAAATAGATATAAGTAAAAAGAAGTTTAAATAAACGAAATTACTTATTTTATTTTACGTAAGTAATAGTATTTTAGAAGTTAAGCTTATAATCTATTAAATTATATAAGAATAAAGTTAATTAAAGTATATAAGGAGTAAAGAGAGTATATATATATAGTAGGCGAGGCTCTTCTTCTTATGCTCCTATGTCCCTTTATCCCCTATATGCCTTTGTACTAGTATACGCTAAAGGGGTAGTGGGTATACTGGGATATGGAGGTCTTGCCTTTCAGCAGGCTGCAAGCGACCCAGGTTTACCAGTCTGGACGTCGAAGACAACTGGATCACGGATTACTTATAGCCGCGCTGCGACGTTCTTCAGTGTCGCTGTCACCGACGACGTGGTTCACTGGGCCTATATTGCACATGGTCTGCCATACAGACTGGCGTTCACCCAGCCAGTGGCGTTTGATTTGTTGACGGAGCCCGGGAACACTCGTCACAGTCACTGCTCCTTGCCTCATGTTCTCCTACTTTTTGTCGCGGGGATTCTCCTTCGACGATTGCGCAGCTTCTTGGCGCCGAGCTTGGGATAGGTTACCAAGAAGCCAGATTTGCGTACGTGGGCGGTCGGCCAATGGCAGACTCTTGACTTGGATGCATCTAGGTATTGAAACATCTTCTTTCGAAGCGGTTGGCGGCGTAGTAGCACTGGTTGGCAGCGTAGTGGCACTGGGGCTTCGACGGTCGGATGCCGGCGGTCTGCGAGATGCTGGTTTGCCTCTCGGCAACCCAACAGGAGCAGCTCGGAAGACTCGATGATGCTCACGTAGTTTAGCAAGTATGACGGAGTTCATAGAAAATACGTCAATATTGCGAGACCATAAAAGGATTTATCGCCTTGAACATGTGATGAAACAGCATTCTTCGTGCTGTTGGGGGCAGGGTTGGCTCCCATAAAGGTACAAAAGCTCCGGCAACTTGATAGCCAGTGTGGTGGTCGCCCTCCTGCTTGATGAGGATAGAGAGGTAAATCAGACGGCAGCTGTGAATCTTGACAAACCGAGCACTGACGACAACACAGCGTTGTGTTTACTGTCTTTGATCGTATTCGAGATGATATGACGACCCCTACGTGTTTTCAAGGCCATTTCTTCGCTTCAGAGAGGTAAGAGACAAGTCACATCCCAATAGCATAACGCTAGCACCCATTTCCAGATCCAGGGAGAAGCCGACGACTCGGAAGCTAAGATTATCAGTATCGAAGCTTTAGCTCTACCGCAGCGATGATGATCGACGACTTCCATGCGGATTTTTGCAGTGCGATCGGCGGCACAGAGTATTGGCGCTGAGCTGAGAGCGAAATCTTTTGGTAAGTTCCATCCGATCCGCGGAGGACGTACCGATATTCGATGGGTGTGAGGAAGCCGAGTAAATCATTTTCACACTTGGTTGATTGTGTCATGGTCGCGTTGGAAGCATGTCAAAGTGGAAGTACAGGACAGGCAGCCAGGATTGAGAGGCCGGGCCGTAAATCTCAGACCAAAGGTGAAACTCTCTTCCATGGGAAGGTAACAAGAGTACAATGGCTCTTATTGAGCATCCCGCCGCCATTGCCGGTGGGGACGGCAAGTCGTGGATCACAGCATTACGACTCGCACCTGCTAAGTCTATCCGTCTGAGCCGCAGTGTGTTCAGCAGCAATCATAAGCTCCAACTACAAACCGGAAGCCACCAGAATTCAAGTCGCGGAGGAAAAAGACTCGCAGTACTCCCTGCCGCCTCACAGGCCATCAAGCACGTCAACGGTGTGCTGTTGAACGACCAGAAGGGCCCGGATCAGCTACCACGTGCCCAAGAACGACCCCCAGAGCCAGGTCAAGGAGATGAAGCCCAACTTCAGTCGCTTCAACGTCAAGAACATTACTCCAGACGTCACAGACGACGACTTCAGTGAGCAGTCCAAGAAGTTGGGCACCACGAGATTCCAGCCTCCAAGAAAGCCCATTCAAACATTTGCCAGGACTCAGACAGATTGTGCTTCACCTTGCACCAAGCCCAGCACCAGCGAACAGTCAACCTGAAAACCAGATTCAGCAAACATCGGCGCGTCCCAGCCCCGATCGATCGCTCAGTCCAACGGTCGGCACCTCGACGGGTCTTTCGCTAGGATCCGGTCTTCCAACTTGGCTTCCTACCTCGCCATCATCCTCGCCATCATCCTCGCCATCATCCTCGCCATCATCCTCGCCATCATCCTACCTATAAACCTCACTATTAACACTTCCTACCTCGCTGGCTTCGATCTCCAACCACCCAGTGAGCCAGACCTCGATTTTCGTCAGTTCCGCGAGCCGAGTTACACCAGGTCCTGATTTCCAGCAACTCAAAGTTTCATCAGGTTGACTAGCTTAAACCGAGTCTGCGGATTAATATCGATAAAGAAACACAAAGGCAACCGCGCCAAGCTAGAGCGAACAGTCAGATAGCCAGCTCATCCATGGTCAGACCCGTACTGATCCTCAGACGCCTGGAGTCAAACTCTCCACGATCCACTGTCTCGATGTGCCTGTTACTACTTAATCGACGGCGGACTCTCCGATGGATATGGCGAAGGCCTTGGAGTCTCGAGACGCTGCGATAGCTACATCTCTGTTATCACCATGTCGCGTGCAATCTGTCAGTCCATCCCTGCTTCGAAAACTTCCTTCTCGCAACCCATCCCGGCTTTGCAATCAAATCATTGGGAATAAACCTCAAAGAGCCGCCTGCCTGCCAACTAGCTCCACCTCGAATGTCTTGTGCTTTCTGCCTCGTCTTGAAGTCATTTCAGAGCACGGGGTTGCAGGGACCCAAGCACACCCGTGCCATGTACAATAGCCCAAAGCTGGCGGTATGAGGACCACAAGGAGAATGTCGAGCCGGTCCTGAGGTAGGTGGAAACAATACAAGTTCTTGTTCGGAGGTCTCGAAGTAGCTGTCAGAGAGAGCGGCTCCCTGTGCGTCGGAGGCAAACATGGTTCTAGCAACTGGTGCGGCTTTGTGGCATCGATCAAAATGGATGTTCGGTTGTTGATGCCCGTGACAGGGCCTCGGCTAAGAGATTACCGGGACCGGGCTTGTTGGATATGGTCGACCTTTGCTGTCGTTGATCGAAAGTGTTGCGGTAGGGTCGGTATCTGCGTAACACTGCGTCCAGCAGTACGAAACCACATCTCCATAAACTTGGACTCTTAGGCTGTGATGTACCTGTCTCAGAGATGATGTAGGATAGCTGTCTGGCCGTTTGCTGTAGCGTAGTGTAGTGCTGTGATACGTCTTGTTGTAGGATAGGAGAACGTCCCTGCGATTAGCGGTACGCCGCGTTCAAGGATGAACATCACAATATCGGGACGATGACTAAAGGAGTTCGGGTAACATCAACCCTCGCACCACGTACTCGCAGCCATTCACATATTCCTAGTTGCCAACAACACATCCGTCCACGCCTCACGCATGTCTATATCCATCTCCAACTCCTCCATCATGTCCGACAAGCCACCCGCAATCTTGTCAAGTTCCCTCATCTCAGCCTCCACAGCTTCGACCGCTCGCTGATCTTCCCCCGCCTCTAACATAGCCCCCTGAAGCACATTCTGATTCTTGGCCCACAGGCCTTTCTTTCAGCACTCAGTTCCAAGCTGGCGGTCCGTGACCGGGAGGAGATTGATAGGCACTAGAACTGTAGGCTACCTACCTGCAAATCGCCAAGTGGAGCGGCAGCCATAACGGATGACGGTGCAGTGAATACGTGTCGAAGTCGTAGCAGCGACAGCATTGATCTGAGGGGATATCAAGCCTCGCTCCGTTGTCAACCAGGTGCCGGACCATGTCCACGTAGCCATTTTTGCATGCGATGTGTAGAGGGCTGGCGTTCGGTTTGCCGAGTTCGGGACGAGATCCAGGTTCTCTCTTGTATGGGTGGTGGGGATCATCCCAAGCGATCTCATACACTTTGTGGACGAGATCCCGACCTTTCCCAAGTGGCGCTTTGAGCAAGGTGTGGGTGCAGTTCTGCGCGGCATAGATTGCCAAATCGGAGGGGAACAGGTCTACGAGCAGTGGTGAGCTCTGCTCGTGGTGCTTTCGACAGGTTGTAGATAGTGCTAGAAGGTCTAGACGGCCAAGGGAACAGCCAATGACCTAGGCAAGCTCAACAGGAAGGTCATTGATAGAAGGTATCTGCGCTAGAGGTGGCAAAGGAAGTGTTGACAAGCGACGAAGGCGGCCCGTGTAGACCAAAGCTCTTCTTTATTGGAGTATTGGCCTCAGAATTAGCAAGGCAGGCGGTTGTGACAGGCAAGCAAACAGTGTTTTGTGTAATGCAATGCCATCATGCAAGCACAGAACTTGAAGTAGACCCAAAGGGGCAGCCGCGCCATCCTGGAAAGAAACAGATACTCGACTTGAAACTGCAGCTGTCAACCAAGTGGAACACCACCTGCATCCTCCGGCTCTGGCCGTCCATCACTTTATGACTACTCGCAGCATCGAAGTCAGAACATGGCACTGGTTTGTGCTGCTCGACATGGTGCCTCTTGCACCTTCTTGACCATCAAAGATTTACTCCATGCTCTGAACAACATGCCTGCCAGACTAAACAGACTTTCGAGTTGGCCCGCCCACCAACGAGGCTCGAAGACCCTTTCGAAATAAATCCATCGCTTCTTGCAAAGAAGGAATGCGAAGATGGTCTCGCGCGTTGAGCCACGGGCCTCACCACCCAGTTTCCGCTCCAAGCCGAAGCTCCTTGGTCAGGCCGATCAACCCGTCATTCCACCCTCACCGAGGCCATCATATTCATCACCAAACAAGTCGCCAACTCCGCTGTGAACGAGTCTCCCTGACGCGCGCCCCCAGAGGTGTCACCTCACCACCAGGATCGCGGCGAAACCCGCACTCAAGCTGATGAACTTTAAAGCCAATACCGAAGAGGAAGAAATCGAAAACCCTGATTCCACCTAGCTGCCGCAGGCCAAGTTGCGAGATCAAGGCGGCGCAGAAGAGCCTCGCCGACGGCAAGAACAATGAGCAAGCGACAGAGCTCCGAAGAGTGCTCCTCCACAAGGTTCTCCTCCCGCGAGCCAAGATCCCGTGATGGTCCACGAGGACGAGCCTGCCAAATCACAGGCCCCAGAGTTGGCTGCTTCCATCAGCCAACAAGCTTCGAGAGCGATGACCAGCGGTCACGATTGCGGGAAAGAATTCCAATTGAAGGGCAAGCTCTTGAAGCATGTTCACGGTCAGCTCTCATAAGGTCGAAAACAGCGAGGACCTGCGAAACGAGGAGGAAGGGGAGCATGGCGTGGATGACGCCGAGCACAACCAGGACGGAGATGACCACCACAATGACCCCCGCCGACCCAAGACCAGCAAGTCGCTCCACTGCAGCATTGCCAGGGCTTAGGCCGAGAAATCCCTCCTAAAAGAAATCCGCTCGTCAAGTCACCGGTCCGAGTAAGGGCTACGAGCTTTCACACGCCCAGGACGTTGAGCCCGGAAACGACTCCACATCCGTCGTCGTGCTCTGCGGCAGTATGCTCGGCGCTGCCGCGACAGCCTGTCCTCGGGAGACAACTGGGACGAAATTAATATATGTTGAACTACCTCGTAGTTCATCATGCCGGTCCAGAGCGATTGGCGACTGCGCAGCATTGGCCTCCTGACCGACGACGGAAAATCAAGTACGAACAGGGTCACATCCAGCTATGGTCTCTCAACGACTCCAAGCCTGCGGGCTCGCCCGGAAACCTAGACGCTAGAAGGAAGCCGATGGGTTTCGGCAGGATGCTGCAGTCCACTGCTCAGCAGCGCGGGCAGCATCTGGCAAACCAGCAACAGACGATTGAGCAACCGCAGCCCAGCAAGCTCAACAACAACATCGTCGACAAACGCAGCCAAACCATACCAGGCTAGCCGCTCTATCTGCTTCGAGAGCCGCAGCATTCTGATCATCCAGCTCATCGACTATACGAGCCAGAGTACCCATTGCCATCTCGGAGGCAGCCAGATCACGCAAATGAATCTCGGCAGGAACCTCATCAGTATTCCCATCAGGCGCGTCATCAAGATCGGAGATTCCAGCCACCGCGCTCATCACCAGCCATGCCAGCGATCTTTTATCAACTCAGCTATTACGTAGGTCAATCATATTACCCAGACTTGACCAGGTCGTCAACCGCCTCCCCAGGCGTGCGCAGACCGGAACTCCATGCAATGACCAGGCTCCGTTCAATCCTACAGAGGACCTCCATTCAATACCAAGCCTTACTACACCCACATCAAGCGAAGCGACGTCGCCCAGTCCGACCCAGATCATTCGGACCCTCAGAACCTTGGGACTATCTCCGACAGGAAGACATTGGTTCTTTCGGACGTGATGGCTTTCCGAAAGCGCCGCTATGGCTTCAGGAACTACGGCAACCCAGACGCCGAGAACCAGATCTTCGGGTTGGTCAATACCTTGATCAGTGGCTCGGCCTTGATCAGGCAGAGCAACGAGCATACTACTCAAGGCCACCGAGAACTGTGAAGTCCGGGAGGAATACCAGTGGTCTTTGATACTCTCCGCCAGCGATGCAGGCAAGCTCCAGCTATGACTACTGCCAAGTTCACGCATGGGAGGCTTTACCTCAGCTTTCTCGCCCACAACAGCAACCGAGATCTCAGGCAATTTAGCATCTTCGTACAACAGAAGCTGGGATTGGCCTGGCACATGAGGCTACTCGATGAACCCAACGATACTTGGCAGGCCTTGGTGACCCGGATCTACAGCCAGATGGACCTTCAGACCCGGAAATATTTGCCACCTCCCGAGAAGGACGTCTGTCTAGCAGCATACTTTGCCACCATTGATCCTCACTGCCGCAGTGATGGATCACCAGAGCTCTCGCCGTCACGACAGCGACCGGCAACGCAACTACAACCGAGACCGAGATGGAGGCAGGGACCGCGCCGCACTCGTCAACCACACTCGCGCCGATCGGCACCGTGGCCATCGGTGGAGACGATCTTATTAATCCATTAGATTCGAATACGATGCCGAATCCGGCGATACTGCTGCACTGCCTCATCCGGCCGCACTGCCGAGAGCTCGAAACGACGAGCCAACTCGCAAAACATACAAATGCCGATTCTGCAGATCAACTCTGGGAACCGTCTGTACTCGCATCTTGAGATACAGCACTCTCTGCTGTCGGCTCATGGCCGAGCCTAGATCAGAGGAAATACTGGGCGTCAGTAGGGCATGTTCTGGTGGATATTTGGTCAATCATGGCCAAAAAGGACGTTATTTTGGCGCTTTTCGAAGCACTTCTCGGAAGTACGGAAATGACAGAGACGGGCACACATACAGCATCAGGTAACACTCAATCAAAACCTTGGCCCGCTAGTCTAAAACAGTTGCTAACTCCATTCTCTCAGGTCCTTTCGAGCCGAGACCTTAAAGCCCCCACGACGGACACCCATCCTTCTCCAAGTTACGCAACAACCCCCCTACAACCAGCGAGTTCTCCACGAGTAATGAGCAGCACGGCACGTGTCCCACATCTCAGCTGCTGGGTCGCCCCATGGCCAGCGTTGAACTAGATATCCGTCCCGGGGTCATCGTCCTGTCATCACCTAGTGACTTTTTCGAATGGCCATCCCACCTTCACAGCCACTCACGACAGCCGGATCTACTACTAGCACCAAAAGTCTCGGGACACCTCCGTTGGCAAGCACTCCAATGCATCCTTGTGGCATACCTCCATCACTAGAGCCCACGAGCCTCTAGAAAGCTAGTCCAGGCACAGAGACACAGATCGGCTACGATGGTTACCCTTGCACGCATTTTCCGGAACCGACACTCCTGATGTACCACTCGCTGCTGATGCCGGTATGAGGCGTATCAGACTATCAAGAGATCCAGTACCGCAACAGCTCTGTACAGACACATAATCCCCTCGTTGCGGTCGGACAACTACCACCCATGGGCAACTCCTGACCTAGCAAGAGTACGCTTTTGAAGGGTTTGGCAAACACGCGCCATGTCCATACCCTCTCAACTCGCACGCTGGAAGAACTTTCTATCAATGTCTGGTTCGATAGAACCATCTTGGAGGGAGGTTCAAACAGCACAACCGGGCTGCAAAGCTGTGATGAGAGCAGGACTGCGTGAACGACGTGAACCGCCTTGACATTATGTGGGGGGATTATCCCCTGGACTGCTCCAAAGGCTTGAAGACGACGCGAACCACGGTCCTGGAAAAGGTCCACTGGGTTGACAGCCGCATGGCAGTCCCAAAAAGGTCCACACAATAGGACCTCGGACCAAGCATCAAGAAGCCTCATCACCGCAACCAGACCACCGGTCACCGTCACCAGGCTAGCGGTTGCTAATAAGGTGCCCTTGGAGTCACTTTACAGGCCTGGAGGTATTTCCGAGATAGCTGGGTCATGAACGACGTCAGGGCAGTTCCAAGTGGTTGAGATCTGCGGCGCTCTTGGTCGCCAGATCCCAATAGAGCACTCCGGGAAAGGTCAACTTGACTGCGAAATGGCTGAAGGAGACCTTTGAAGAAGACAACAGCAACTGCGCGGTCCCGGGCAGCACGATAAGCAACCGGTGGAGAAAACCCGAAGACCGAGTGTCCCTGATCATTCGTATCTCTCGCTCCGCTGCGGAGTCTCCAAAATCGACTGCATGACCCGCAAGATTGAAAGCAAGCCAGTACAGCAAGACTTCATGCAAGCGAGGCATCTTCGATGTCCTCCAGCAGGAACGTGACTGACGCTGGCAGCCAAGTGGCCGAGAAGAGATACGCTACTAGGTCGAGTCAGGACATGGGTAAGGGTCGAGGTCCTCCGCCGTGTCTCGGAGAAACGAATGTATGACATCGTTTTTGTCCCAAAGCCTGAAACATAAATCCAGCATCGACAATGCGTGGAGTGACCCCATCATGCGTCTTGGCTGCGGAAACCAGTGCAAATGGGGTATGGATGATGAAGCACTGACTTCGAGGCTAATGCTAATGTTGATAGATCGTGGTCATGTCGGCCACGATCGACGGCAATACACCAGTCCCGTCTCGACCACCGTCATGCTGGCCTCGACCAATTGCATTGACAGCCGCAAGGGCAGTCACAAAAGAGAAATAGCAGTTCTCCATCTCCAGAAGCACACACTTTCAATCACAGTGATCAACTTTCCACATCTTGAGCAACGTCGATCTCGACCTTGGCGATCATACGGGCGTGGCCGCGTAATTCTTTGCGCAAAGGCCCGTCCCTCTTCGGCATAGGCGTCTTCATTTGTTGAACTTGGTGGCCTTGCCCTTGTTGACCTTCGGCTCGGGGTTGGGAACCTCGGTGGTCATGATGTGGTTGGTGGAAGTTCAAAGTACTTCAGGGTGCCGGCCTCCACCAACAACACGAACGAGGAGCGGAGGTTACTTGGCGACGATACTATCATTGTTATTGCCAAATGTGGGAAGCGGAGGAATAGGGCGACGACGAGTCGGGATACTGGATACTCTTGCCCAGCAAACCGAAGCGACTGTTCTGCTCCGGCCCACATGCCCCAGCCACAACGGCGTAGCTACCGTAGCGGTCGACAGCTTCCACCCTGGCACAAGCTATACCCCACTCACCGCTGCCACCCTGCTTATCGACATACCAGAGGCGCCGTACAACAGCGTTGAACTGCCCCGGGCCACCGAGTCCCAAGATTCGGAAGTGATGAACTTTGACAACGGAGAGTTGACTTGACTATCTCCTCTGGACACTGGCGCTGCTCTGGCAGATGAGACCTAAGGGTACATCATCGTCTGCATCCTCTGTTCCTTTTCGTGGTAGGTTGCCACTGCTACATTATAAGGCGAATAGGGAATATGCCCGAGGAAGGCAAGGAAAGTTGACATTTAGCAAGGACCGGAAAGAAAGGGGTGGACATGGGCGTCTCATTCATATGTTCATAGTTCTCTCTCAGCTATGGGCAGACAGAACCAACCAATGGACGAATTTCCTTCAGTTGTGTGATTGATGGTCAGGACACACTATATGTGAGAAAAACGGGGTTCTGGTACTGAGATGGTAGTTTTCTGTGCTTCATGTTACTCAAGCCTCCTCCGTAGTGCCATTGCTGTAGGAGACTACAGATACAGCAGCCGCAAACAGATTTATGACATCTTGTCGACACTCTCTCTTGTTTGGTACGCTGTCGTGCTATATCTTACGCGAACCCACCGCTGCCGGTATGCCCGGGCCGTCACCGCAATTCTCCGGGTTGATGGAAAGAAGTCTGAAAGAATATAAAGCTATCACAGCTTATCTATCGGGCCAGAATAACGATAGCATTGAAAAGCATCCGACCAACCTTCTCTGCTATCAGAGCAAGCACAGAGATAACTGATAACCATCGTCTAAACTAGGCGTAATCTAGGCAACCCACGAGGGAATGAAAGGTCTACAATGCACGTCAACGGCATTTTCTATGGCGCACTTACTGAGTTTGCGGGAAGAGCCGCCCTTCTCTCGGCCACCCACGTCGGGAGCCCTAAGTCTATGGTCTAGAATGAAGGATTCCAGGGCAGTTCATCGTGGGCCCTGGCCCTGGAGACACTTGGAAACAGATCTAACCTCCAGGTGGTTTCAGCCTGGCCGTTGTTCTGGCTTCAGACCGGTGGTGAGTGTCGGATCCAGTGGTGGAGTGCGCAGTTTCTGTCGTTTTCGAGTGTACGTAGTATTAGTGGTTGATCTTGCCGTGTCTGGCAGTCTCTCGTAAATGATGACGGGGTAGTTCACCGTCAGTCCATCATGTCGAATACCAATGCGAATGCGTTGTCTAAGCGCAATCTGGCGGATATGAGAGCCGGAGTTTGGATCGCAGATAGGGAGATTCCTCGCTGAGGGGAAGAAAACGACGTCGGGGACCCGGCTGCTTGTCTTGTTGTCGGTAGAGACTCTTCCAGAGTCTTCAGACGGATCCTTTGCGGATCCATCGGCAGATGATTCTTTTTCTGCCCGCTGTGGCTCGCAGCGATCGTGGACCAAAGCGGCAACAAGATCAGCAAAGTCGCGAAGTAACCGGGATAATCCGTGGTGATGGATGAGATGATTCTCTCCGCCGGCACGTTCCCTGGCCAAGACTTGAGGAAGGTCAATGTTTGAATGACAAGTACTGGCCCAAGAATTGTTGCTGTTATGCGAAGCCGCCTTCGTATCGGATTGAGACGGATGTCGATTTCTACATAGGAAGTGCGTAACGCAAGCGTCATTGGGGCTACACTTCAGTGTGACTACACCCCTTCTTGTACAACATCAGAGTTGGACCGCACGTCTGGCTGACATCACCGGCATGTCCACTTCGCAACCCGGCCACTCATAGTCCACAATCACTGCCAGGTCACCGAACAGCTTCAATACGAAGACAGATCACAGTCACAATCAGTTAGTTGACCAACACGGCGCGCCATACCATTTTGCTCGGCCAAAAGAGAACTGCCTCCTCGTCTTGTGTATCTGTTACAAGTGCGGAGTCTGCACGGCACCTCGCCCTCCAGTGGTACTGTCATCTGAACGACCTTGTCGACACTAAAGGCGCGCTACAGTGTTGACTACGGGGATTGGGACGGGGCTCGCAGTGGACGAAAAGGAGGCGTGTGTCTGCACATTAGAACACAATATAAGACATTGCCTGCTACCATACATCACTACGTCTCGACGTTGAAGATCAAACTACAGTACATAGAGCGGAACAGCAGAGTCCCTAGAACCCATCCAAGACAAATGTTCACCAGTAACACTCGTCTACTACGTCTCCCTCCTACTCCCAGGCAGGCTAAACATACTTCGATCCCTCAAAGCTCCCAGCTCCCCCACGGACTTCCAACATGAGGTTCGAGTAGTCCAATCTCCTTGCCATCCTCATACAATAACCTGCTCAAAGACAAAGCTGCTCCTTACACCCACGCATTTCCGTGCCTCCCCATCACTCAGTCCTCTTTTCCAGAATCTTCACCTTCCTCGCATTGTCGTCCTCGTAGTGTTACCCCCGTTGTCATCAAGGATAAGACAGCCCTCGCCACGATGATGAGTTGAAGTAACCATAGCAAGGAGCGTTCCTGTGCGCGAGGTCATCTAGCATCTAGGGTATCGGGCGTCCTGCTGAGGAAGGTTGCAGCGATGCTCCCGACCCCCGTGCCTCAAAAGACCTCAGAAGGCGTCTTGTTGACTCAGTGTACTTGACTGAAGAGAAGACGATATTTCAAGCTTGGTCAATCCGTGGATGGTGCCCGCCATGGGACCTCGGTCAGAATCTTGAGGGAACCAGATGGTCGTCAGCCACCATGCCTGATCGGAGACGAGCGAAGAGCTGCAGGGAATTCCATTGGCACATGGCAACGGGAGTCCAAGACCATGCAGAAGCTCGAAGGCACCGCCCGACCAGAAGCTCCTCCGTGTGGGCGGCGAGTTCGAGAGCGGGTCGGATATGCCACATTAGCTTCCAGGACGCAGGCATCGGAGCGACTGCGTGCGTCTCCAAGTGTCACAGGGGCGACGTGCATCGTCTCCCACCAGCTGTACAGCATGCCGTGTGACTCCGGACGGCCTACCACCAGTCCCTTCTGTCCCCACCGGCACACCCTTCACCAGGATCGCATCTGGGTGCCCCACTGTCATCCATCCGGCGCACCGACGTTCTTGCACCGCATCTCTGCCGCTGTGCTCTGCAAGAGTTATACCGATAGTTTCCTCCGGTTTGTCAGATTAGCTCCGCTGTCGCGGTCGCTCTGCATGACCGGCGGTGTCAGCAGCTTATGCCCCAGATGTCGTCATGACGATCATGTTGTTCGAGTCGCTGCATCCGCCCCGTAAGAGATTGTCTTCTTCGTGCTCGGAGATTGCGTCGAGGACCCGCGAGCCAACGCCGGCTACTTGGCCACGGGCTCTCGAACCCTCTAGTTCGACAGTGACGAGTCGGCCGAGAGCATCATTGCCGTCCTCTGGTAAAGAACGCCCTTGCGGGCACTGCTCCCCCGACTCCCGTGCGGCGGCTTCTCGCTTAGTGCCCGCTCGCCGCACCACGTGAGTAGCTTCCTAATGCGCTGTGGCTCCAGCATGCCCTCCTCGGACCTCGGTGTGTTTGTAGAACTCGGCCGCGTCGACCACGGTGCGGTATCGCCGGTGATGACGGTCCGTCTTCCCGGGACGAATATATGATAGACGTTCTTTCGGCATGCCGGAGTTCAGATCTAGACTAATGGCTGCTATTAGTCAACAGGATGATCAAGAAAAGTCTGGGAGAAAAGATCGTCACTCACGAGTCAAAAGGCCTTCCTCGTCAGGCCAAATCTTCAAGTCACATGCCGATGTCTGATCACGCTGCGACATCGTAAGTTGGGACGGCAGGGGCTTGATAGTGACTCAGCAAACATGCATAGGGGCGCGGCAGAGATATGAGAGGAGGAGACGATGTTTCCCGCTGACGAACTTGAGGCAGGCGAGGGCTTGCAGAAGCTCCATCTCGACTGGGGACACCACATACCAGCTGCCTTGGACGTTTGTCTTCTGCATTAGATCCCAGTGGACAAGGTGTTCGAGGATTTGGGAGAGACTTTGTGCAACCTGGTCGAGAATGTTGTCCTAGGAGCCTGCAGAGTGCGTCAGCCACGAATAGGAACAACCGTTTCCGTGACGCCGGCGGCCGTAGCTCCGGAAGCAGTGGCAGATTCCTCGGTGTCGTACAATATAAGTGGGTCAGCTATGCACGCCTCTTTTCTTTTCTTTTACCATCCTCTTTTTCTTGATGCTTCGATCCCCAAAAGTATCCAACAATGAGAGGCTGCGAATATCAAGTCGATGCATCAAAAGCCCTGCTGCGTAAAGGGGTAGGGGGCTTGCTGTATGTGACCTGCCCAGTCCACTATGGCCCTTCATCTTCTTTCAAGAACCCCAGAGGAACGTTAGCCATGCATCTCGACGACCTACGCAAAGGAGGATCTCGGTCCCGAAGTATTTCAATCCAAGGGTAATCTAAACACGTCATGTTTTCATTTGCGTAATGGGCTGTTCTCTTACGAGAAGTCTTTCCAGGTATGTAGAGTTGATCCAGACAGGGCGCCGGGGGTGAAGCCATGAAGAGAGGGAGCTCTTGTGATGGAAGCACGACAAATCAGCCATCGGTTCTGGGCACAGAGTGACAGTATGGTGGACTGACATTCGAGCAGGAGTTAAGCGTATACAAGATGTGCGGCGCGTTGTCAAGTCAACGTGGAAAGATACGTAAAAATGGCCGTTGCCAGTGTCGAGGTATGGTATGGCGATGCAGGTGTACGGGGCGAGAACAGGAAATGTCCTAATTTCACCAGAAGCACTCAAACTCCCCGCGAGAATAGTCGGCAAGAGATCCTGGATCGTGTGGTGGTCTGATTATGTATTACCGCGTAAGTACGTGCTTGCATATTTCAGATCACCAGTGGAAGCGAAAGAATAGCAACTCACAGAGGATGGCGGATGCACTTCCCGGATTGAAAGAGGTTGTCTGGGCAGCCATCAGCCAAGGCCACAGTTTGCGTTTCACTCCGAATCCAACCTGATTCCAAATGTATATACATGACTCTTTGAACGGTTCCTGATTGAATTTCTTTCTCGCCAAGGCACCATCTACGAACCCGGATAGCTCTCACACCGTATCGAGAACCCCGAGTTGCAGACCCCTCTTGTCCTCCATGGCCCGACCTTCCACTTCGAAGTCCGGCACCTCAAGCATAGCCATGGTCCGTCCTGCAACTTGCAAGCTCAGTATGGTTGTCATGTCCCACACTGTGCACCAACTTGCTCGCCTGTCAGGCAAAACGGGAGAATACGGGAGAGTTCTTGTCCCACTTTACCATCTATTCTCGGCCGAAGGTCAAGGTTGTTTGGCCGGACTTGGAGGAAAGACGTCTCTCGATCGTAGATGTGACTGTTATGCTGTGACAAGGACGACAACGGTAACCCAGGTCTCTGCCACTGATGTTGCCACTGACGGCGACAGCTGGATTTGCTAGTCTGGAGTCCAGTGCTTCCTCGAGATTGTACCACTGCGCGTCCTCGGTGATCAGACAGACACTCGCGCCAGTTGGTGAGATAGCCAAGCACAATGACTAGCCTCCACTTCCGTGGCCTAGGTCAAGCACTCGAGCTCCAAGACTATCCGCATCCGGTTGCTGGGGTCTGCCAGTTCGATGGACGTAGTGAAATGAAGGACATTGCAGCGAGGAAAAGTAAGCGTCGGAAACCTGGAGAGGAATGACGATGGTTAGTCCGCGAAGCATGCTAGTGTAATTGAAATGAAGATGGAACCCAACATGCGACTGCTTCAGGTAAGACGGCTCAAAAGACCGGCGATGTCATGCTATTCTGCGATATCAGGTACGGAGGACTACTGCGCCAAGGATCCGAGCCGATTGTATCGTCACGATCAGCGTCTTCGAAGTTTGGGAGGGAAATTGGGTTCTCGCCTCGCAGCGGTAGGGGGGATGATTATAGCCGGCTGAGAGTCTTGTTGGTGACCGTTCTATGGCATGGTAATAAAAAGAATTGCTCGAGATGCGCTTAGAGAATGGCAAGGTTAAAACGTTCGACACTCACATTGAGTGTCCGATGTCAAAACAAGCTTCTGACTAAGCGATCGTGCAGCCATTTCTCCATGTTGGGAGGGCACTAGTCTGGCACTAATTGCCGCACAGACCTGCGCACAGGCGATTCCTGTAGATTAGATAAGAGCGATCAGGGCATGTCCCACTCTTTCTTTCGGCATACCCCACATCGCAGGCCCATCGGAATGCACCGCCTTTGACGCGAAGATGGCTCAACACGTTGAAACCAGGCGCCTCACTACCCACTTTCCACTTCAAGCCGAAGCCCCTTGAAGCCATCAATTCAACCTTCACCAAAGCTGGGCCGAGGCCATCCAATTTATCAACTAAGACGCCGAGTCCGCTGCGAACAAGTCTCCCAGACGCCATGCCCCAGTGATGACACCTGACCATGACGATCACGGAAAATACACGGCCATATGGATGAATCCAATGCCGGACGAAGAAGAAGGCGAGGGCCTCGATTGCACTTGACTTCCGCGGGCCAGCTGCCCTTTCAATCCCGCGAAGGAGTTTAAGCTCATTCTCAAGCTCAGGAAGTCCGAAGAAGAGACTCCTCCGCAAGTGGCTCATCCCCATGCCGAGACAGAACTACGATCTACGACGACGAGCCCGGCGGGTTGCAGGCCCCAGGGCTAGCTGCTCCTATCTGTCAGGAGGCTCGGGGGGATATCACCTACTGTACCTATCGCGGGAGAGGATTGGAGCTGAAGGGCAACAGCTCTTGAAGCACGTTTATGCGGATACCTGCAAGACAGGCAGTGTCACACAGTCCTTACACCCCTGAAATGCGAGGGACATTTCACTCGGAGGCTTAGCTCAGCGAGCCAGATTACGGGAATCCATCTCGGTGCGGGCCAGAACACGCAAATCCACCCCAGCATTATTGCCATTGACCGTGCCATCAAGATCTGAGATTGCAGCCACCGCGCCCAATGGATTGGTACAACCCATCCCTTATATGCAACCCAGCCATCAAACCCACAGCCAAGAGTTGACGAGGTCGATCGCTTTTCCCGGCGTGCGCCAGATTTTAACGACGCTGGCGACGCAGTCAAATCATCTCGGCTTTACAGTGGTTGATACGGTGGAGGTGGTCGTGGCTTTGGCAATGGAGGCTACAGTGGCTTTGGTAGCCACTCAACATTGTCGGCGCAATGCCAGTACCCAGCTCAATCACGGCGGTACGGAGAAGCCTAATATCACGAACAATCCCGGGAAGCATCTACAGTTCTCCCCAGCACCTCGGTACTGCTCCGAACGTTGTAGGTACGGACCACCGACGTGCTTCTCGAAGGCGTCCACCGAAGGCTCGTAGTCTCCCGAGCCTTCGCCTCAGGGTACTTACCTGGACGCGGTGCGGAGCAGTCTCATGTCGCCGCTACTAGCCAGAGGAGCCTACAAGAGTCGCCTCCTTATTATTCAGACCACGCCGGTGTGACAGAAGTGGCTACGAAAGCCGGCATGACTCGAGCTAAAGAGATCGACCTCAGCACAGACGCCATGTTCATCTCTCGCGGAAAAGGCACGGGCTCCACCCCAACAAGAAGTCACGTCAATCCCGACCAGTAGCTCTCCCGGTCACAGGAGGTCTCGAACCCCGGAAACACGCAGAGCTTCCGCGTCACCCCAGAACAGCCGCTTCGTCACTGTGAGCAACGAAGTTAACCAGGTCGCCATCGAGAAAAGCATACGCACCCACAAGAAAGGCAGCGCAAAAGGGAGGCCGACCAGCGAGCCCTCAAGTTGCGTCGGATGGAGAGAATATGAGCTGCGTGGGAGATAAGAAGAGGAGGAGCGCGAGCGGGAGGGTCGGCAACGAGCCTGAGTAGAGGGCTCGGGAGAAACGTCAGGCCGGTGTGGTTGCTCAGCGCAATGAAGATCCCCGTTATGATGTGGGAAGATGGTCGTCACAGGGTACTCGAGATTCGATCGCTCAGGATGTGGCGACCTTGACTTGGATCAAAACTTGGAGAATAAGATACTCAGGTAGAGTGTGACCTGATGATCGAGTGACCGACCGAGGTAGGCCCGGCCACAGCATGACTTGAAGGAAGACTCGAAGACGTTGGTCGATTGACAGGTGATGGGATTTGATGATTTAGATGTCACGGTGAAGGACTTCAACAACTACCTCTGACGATTGAGACTGGCAGAGACGGAAAGATAAGGCATTTTAGAATACGATTGGGACCAGGCACTATTGCACCTGACCATGAATGACATGAATGACGTGGGTAGCATAGAGAGCATTTGGAGCAGAAAAGCACCACGGGTCTCTTCTTTGACCGTCGCACACGATTGGATGAAGACAGTGGTGGTCGAGAAAATAAATACGACGGTAGCTTGGTACCCAAAGCATATTAAGAACTATCATCGTACTTCACATGATCGTGCCTGGACCTTTAGAGCATGCGTATACATCATCCTGGTAGCTCTGGCGAGTCATTCTCGGCTACAACCTGGTGTGCGGCGACAAGAGTAAGGCTCGCTTGCCTACATGTATTTTGACGATGCTTGAAGCTATCAATGTCCAGTTCTCGGTGGACTACAAGTGGTAGGCTACCTGTCCGTTGGTATCTGGAGTGTATCTCGCAGCAGTCGACAGTGAAGAGATTCGTGTTTGCCATGCGCGATCTCGAATGTGGGCGTTGTTCGACGCTCTATCGTGATAATTCCTGAATCTCGGTAAGAGTGCTGATCATTGGTAAGTCGCAAAGTAGTCCTAGGACCCTCAACGGCCAATGGTGGTGGAGGGTCTTGGCTGGGTAACCCGCTCCAGTCCCAGACTGACGGCGATATGACAATGGGGGCAGTACTTTCCCGTCCAGAGTTACGCTCTGTGACCGTCGTCCTGTTTGTTCTGTTACTCGCTGGAGTGATATTGCTGAGTAGCGTGGACCGCTAGAAGAGTCGACGGCTGCTCAGAGATGTCGGGACGTCGCCGGAAATGACGACACTCCGTAGGATTCAGATGACCGATGGCTAGGTTAGGAGATGCCAGCTTCGTGCTCGAGTATGTCGAGTCTGAAGAGTCTTGCCGTGGCTTTTAGTGTCAACATCTTCATATCTGATTTGGCCGATCAGTGGTTCGAGCGTTGACTGGCAAATGACGGTCTTGGCGCAACGTATCACTCTAAGGGCACCTTAATGCTAAAACTGCCACGAGAACGAGGGAAGCAAAATACATGCGATGATACAGTAGTAGTCAAGACGGTCTGCATGTGAATTACGTCTACCTCAGGTGGCAGAGTTGAGAAAGAGTCTTTGTTCACACCTCTGTGGCCGTTGTGTCGAGAAGGCAGTTGCGTTCCTTGGGCCACCACGCAATTTTGATCGGACGGATCCAATCTTCTGCCGACTACGATCTACGTCATCTCTGATCTCAGACCAGCATTGGCAGGTCCCCCGTGCTAGGTCAGAACAGTGGGACAGCAACAGATTAATCACACCACACGCACCACCACAATACTGGTCTGATGGGCGGGCACCAAGGAACATATGGATCTTGCACTTTCCCACACGTTACTGCCCGCGGCAACGCAGTAAGTGCAATTTCATGCCCACCTGCCAATTACCATTGTAGTGGTGTGCTCCTCTCTGCGCTGCGGCAGGTGCCTGGCTAGACTTAGACTCGCAGCCGGGCTGCCATAGGCGTGCTCAACAAGCCCGTACCTGCGCAGCCGCGTGTGGCCTGCAATGGCCAGCATCCTACTCCAAAGACTGGAGAACGACCAGGAGTTCCAGGCGCAAGCAAGCCAGGCTTCCAGGCAGAATCTTGGCACGCGACAAGCCGCACAACTGCACCTATTTTCACCCGGACCTGAGCACTCGGAACCACTGCACCTACCGGAAAGCTGCTTGCACTCGAAGAAAGAAGGTTGTGAGGATACCCTCCGAGCTGAAATGCAACTGGATGCTGGGCAGGGTTCTGGGTAGAATCTGGCTTCGCGACAAGCTACAAAGATGCACTTATCTTCGCCCGCACCATGCACCTTGGACTGCTATATCTACCCGCAAGCCAATTGCAAACGGAGGTGGAGGATTGTGAGGAGATCCTCTGAGCCGAGTTGCGGGCCGATATCTGGGAGGGTAGTGATTCTGTAATGGGCGTCTCGATCGGAGGGTTGGTTGTACCTAGCCCCAGGACTCAACCTTGCCCATTATCCCTGCCTTAAGAAATAGTACTGTTTGAACCTCCTGAATGGCACCGTCTGCTGGGTGTATTTGGCCAGTTTTTAAGTGCCGTGGCTGCCGATGTATTCGCCAGTGTACCTTCTGCCTGGACAACCTGCATCTTTCTTGGTGGTGTCTCAGATGTCTTCCAAGGCAATTCGACCAATTAGTAAGCTTACAGCTGCCAGACCAGCGCCAGCCGTGACGTTCGCGAAGCACCAGTCACGGCAACTCTACGGATTAGCAGTTGCGGTCCGTACACCACGCTTTCAGATCGGTCGGATCCAGTCTTCTGCCGTCAACGATCTACGTACTACGGTGCTACGGCGCTACTTAAAACACTGCGGCTTGCACTTGCTCTGAAACCTCCAAGACTCCGAACCGCCTGAAGACCAGTATTCCGGAGCAGGACCATATGCATTGATCCAATCAGCGCGACAGAGCAATATCTCGATCCCATCCCACGGACCGTGTGTTCAGATCTCGGACTCAGCACCTACCGACTTCGTTGAAGCAATGAAGCTGGTCATGCTGCTCAGAGATCGACATTATCGAAGGTACTCTTTTCGCTGTCCGTGGCGTAATTGGAAGCATGTCTGGACAAGACCATACACGTCATGGCCCTCGCTTTTTGGGATACGACCGCAACTGTTTGAACAGCTTGAGATACACCATATTGTCCGCCCATAAATGCGATAGTCCTCATCACCGTTGCTTCGACCAGGCACCCTCACTTAAATGCTGCTGGATGGACTGGCTGCCGGACTAGAAGCATGGACCTGCAGAAATGCATCTGGTAAGTCTCGCAAACACAATCTTGCCAAACATGGTCACCCAGCTAACGTGTCGAATTCAGGCCACGCATAATGGTACACTTCATCCTGACCTCCACCAAAAGAAACGAACAACAGATCCTTGAATTTTCAACTACCGAACCCCCCCGCCGTTGCCACATCTTCACGCTAATAGTCTGGCTTCCTGGAGCAGCTGCAAGGCCGCTGACAACTTCCGCGGATGCGATCGAATGGGAGAAGAAGGCCAACGATAGGCACATATACAACGTCAAAAATCACGATCAGCTTTACGCGGAAGCCATCACCGAAATCTGGAATCGCCAGCGGCAGAGTTTTGGGAATACGCAGGAGCACGATGATGAGGATGTTCAATCACAAGGAGACAAGGACGACCGGTGCAATATCTCCCCTTGCGTACCGGGTTTTCTCGGAGATATCGTCAAATTCCTTCTAGATCGAGACACATGGGAACCCTCCGGTTCGAGCCGCCTCGATGCAGATGTTTTACCTGGTACGTCGTCTCCAATACAGAAGCCACAGTCGCCAAACCCAAGAGCTCTTTCAGCATGCTCAAAGCTACAACAGCAACCATCAGATTTGAACGCCTAAAGCAACAGTTGAATGCTGCGAACTGGCGGCTGAACGAGGCGACCAGGCAGCTATTGCTTGATAATCAGGCATTGAGGCACCAAGTCCAAGAACTCCGCGAAGGGAACATACACTGACTACGAATATTGGGCCGCTAAAGTGCCTTCGACGTCTTGTGGAAGACTTCCCATCAGCTTTAGTACGACATGGCCATAGTGGTACACCAGAATGGGACGTCAATGGTAGAGATAGAGCACCAGAAAGGATAATTTGTGGAAGTCGGGACCCACGCTGGGGAAGAATGTATACAAGGCCCGGGAGAAGGAGGAGATGCTGTAAAAGCGGCTGTCGGAGGTCAGAAAGGGACTTCTTCAACGAAACACATCAATATCATCTGCTTGCACACCTTTCCTTGTACACCTCGTACTGCCACATGGATTTGAGGCTATGCGCCTCGACGATATCGCACAGTTACACTACAACCAGAGTGGGAATCATGCTCTTTGGGGTCAGACGGGCGTCTTTCAGGCTCCGTGGCAGGAGGGTTTGTAAGTTTATCGCAGGCAGCCTCCACTCGACACACTCCGCTTAAGGTACCTAGAGTTCTTGTAACGGTGATACAATCCCTCAAAGTGTTAGGAATACTTGAAGCTTGAGAGGTGGCAAGACTATACCTTTGCTACTCTCTGGCAAAGCTGCAAGAGAGACCCCGAGTTAGCCAAAATGCGACCATGCCCAACGCAGATGCATTGTGTGGCGAAGTGTCCTAGAAAACCGTCTGAGATGTCGACATAGGTAGGACGTGAGTAGGCGCCCCGGGCAGAATAAACACTCGCGAATACATTGACGACCGTAGCAGCTACAGGCGAGTCGAGCATACCCTGAGAATCACCTGAATCAGGGGGTTCTAACGGCCCGGCTTTACTAGATATTGAGGTACGTATTGGACATAAGGTTAGGCCCTGGACTTCGATACATTACACCGTCAGATCGACACCCCCTTGCGGAATCACTTGCTTGCCAGATTTCTGCCCGCAACCCGGCTCGGAGGGTCTCCTCCCAAGCCTCTACCTCCGAGGGCAATCGCCTTGCAGATGCGGGTAATGGCCCCAGGCGTGCTGGTACGGGCAAAAACAGGTGCATTTGTACCCGTGTCGCGGGGCTTGTTTCTGCCCGGAATCCTGCCCGGCCTCCACTTCCAGCTCGCCTCGGAGGGTCTCCTCGTTTCCTTCTACCCATTACGCTGTTCGAGCACCTGCCGTAGGACCTCCGTTTGGCTGCGTAGGTGTGGGCTAGGGGGGACACTTATGTCAGTCCAGTTGTGAGCCTGGCACCTGCCGTACGGCAAAACAGAACACACCATTGTGATCCCTGGGTTGAACTTAGTAAATGTACACGTCGGCGTGGAATTTCACTCACGATGCGGGTATTGGCAGTGGGCGCGAGTATTAGTAAAAGGTGTGGAATGGAGGGCCTTCAGGTTCCATGTTGTGCGGCGATATCGGTAGTAATACAGGTGGTGCGTGTGGCGTGATTTGATTGGCAAGGATCTGCTGCGGGCCCACTATTCTGGCCTGGGACAATGTCATTTTCTCTCGCAGTAGCGTCGGACATCACGAACAATTAAAGTACGACAGCGACACTGAAAATATTTGCTACGATTGCGCATCTAGTATGCATCCCATATCTTTGTTCACATACGAGGCACGTCGCGCAGCAACAGAAGAAAGATACCTTACCCAACTGCCCTTCGCAGATTTCAAGCATCTTAATTGCGCATTGCATACCGAGCTCAGTGGCCAACCGAGCAGTCCTCCAACGCCTCCAGTTTCTCTGGCATCTCTACGGCCCAGATCCCAGGCATCGCTGCAATCATACCGCCGTCCTGGAAATATCATCTTCGTGCTCGGCCTCATCGACTCCCTCCCCCCCATGGCTCATCCGTTGCTCGCTTCCACCACTGGCAGCACAGCCTCTCCTCTGGAATCCTCCGACCCAGTTTCGCGACGCAACCATCGTACAAAGCTCCCACAAAAAGATGGAAACCTCATTGCCGCTCGATCGACGGAGGAGGGGAGGCTCGCTACCACACCCATGACTCGGCCTGGAAGAAGAAGCGGGACTCCTCGTGGTACATGAACGTGCCTTAGTGACTCGGGACCGTCCTTGAACCAATGCTCGTCTTCACGCTGTCCGGATTCTTCTCTCTAACCCGCAACCACGTTCCACCACAGCATCTACTTTCGTGACTTGATCTGGTGGAACATCGAGGTCACTGCTCAAGACAGCCGATAACTGCCCAATGGAGGAGGACTGTCACTAGTCCTTGCCACACTCCGCCTCCGATTCGGGCGGGATCATCCCATCGCCACAGCCAAGTCCACGCAAGGCAGACTCCATCTCAGCGACCTTGCCGATTGCAACACCGGGAACCCAGACCTCAATCAATCGAGTACCATTGTGCAGCAGAAGCTGCGATACGCCAAGCAAATGAGACTCCTCAATGAAGCCAAGGAAACCTGGCAAGCCGTGATAACCCAGATCTACAGGCAGATGGACCTTCAGATCCGACAATATTTGCGACCTCCGAGTACTGGAAAGGGCGGGTCACTGGCAGCATATTTGGCCGCGTTTAAAACCGCTGAATCCAACGTCACTGCCACAGTGATGGACCGCCAGAGGTCTCGCCGTCACGTCAATGACCTGCACCGCAACTTCAAACGAGACCGAGATGGAGGCAGGGACCGCAACTAAGACCGTGATGGATGCAACCACCGCGTAGCGCTCGTTGACCACACTCGAGCCAATCGGCGCTATGACCACGGGCGCACTCAAGCTTATTCATCCCCCCGACCCGAAGACAATACCGAGTACGGCAGTATTGCATCATCCGGCCGCACTGCTGAGAGTTTAAACAGCGAGCTTTCGCTTCAGCGAGTGGTAGCTGCGATTATTACGCTTCTTTGGCTCTCCTTCGGGAACCTCAAGAAGGCCATTTCCAAGCCACCAGGATCTTGATCGCGCAGAAAACGCGCCTTCAAATAATGATCAGGACTCTGATCGCGTTTGGGCCTGGTTACCAAGCTCACATGCAAGCGAACCGTTAATCCGGACCCAGATTCACCAGATCGCACGGCACGCCCAGTCCAGCCGCTCCATCGAACGATCACCATTTTGACGACCCTGTCGCTAGTCCTCATCTCCTACATCCATTGCCTACCTCGCCCCCTTCGATGTTCATCAATCCGGCGAGATTTCGTCGAGCCAGCCAGCCAGAACTCGATCTTCCAGTAATGTTCCATCAAGACAAACACCCAACCTGGATTTCCGTCAATTCCACAGCATCAGAAAGCCAGAGAAATGGCCAGCCAGCCAGCCCTGGAATCAGCTGGCAACCCCTCCAAGCCAGAACGAACAATCAGACAGCCAAAACAACGAGAACCTGACCCATCCATGTCCAGAGAAGCTTGAAACTAACCTCTCCACGATCCGCTCCCTCGATGAGTCTGTTACTTCGCTTCACTCGAGGTTGGACACTCTGGTGGATATGATGAGGTCCTTCATGGCTCCAAACCCGGCGAGTACCGGGTCTCCGCCATCACCACGTCGTGAGCCATTGCCAAACTGCAAACCACCATCTCCAGCTACTCTTTGGCTGAAGGAAGCCACGATTTCGAAATGACTGGACATTGCCATTTCCCTTGCCGCGACCGCGAGACGACCTCTCACCGCGAGATCAAGCCCGACAATGGCACACCATCTTTCACTCCGTTTGCCACGGCCGGTTGGCAGCAATTTGTCCAAACATACAACAACACATAGAGCAACCCATACAGCCGGCAGACTGTGTCTCCATTCAGTTAGTCTTCGTTTAATCGCTACACAAGCTTTCCATTCGGAACCCAGCATCGCACCTACATCAGACGCAACGAGGTTGGCCGGTTCGATTCTACTTGTCCAGAGCCGCAAGACCTTCGGAGTGTCTGATGGCAAGACTCTCGTTTTTACCGACGTGAAGGCTTTCCAAGAGGGCCTCTATACATTCACCGACACCGCAAACGCCGAGTACCAGATCCTCAACCTACTCCATGCCTTGGGCTCTGGCTCAGCCTTGATCTGGTGGAACACGGAGCTCTCTGCCCAGAGGCGTCACAGCTGCGAGATGGGGGATTGCAAGTGGTTTTTGTTGCTCTCCGCAAGCGACTCAAGCTGCCATCGCGACGGCCACGTTCATATTGGACAAAGTCCGCCTCACCGAGCTCACGGACTACGATACAGCCAACCCGGACCTCACACCGTTGAGCTTCATCCAGAAGAAAAATTGTACTCCAGTCAGTTGGGCATCCTCGACGACGGCCACACCTAGCACGCTGTGATGACCCAGATCTACAGCCAGATGGATCTTCAGATTCGTAAAGATCTGCCTGCTCCGAGAAGCGAGGGCTCCGTGGAGACACACTTGGCCTCGGTGGAATCCAACAATTCCCTCTCTCACTGACGCAGTGACTAATCGGTCCCACTGTCGGGCAGATGGCTATAATGGATGCCACTGTAGGAGCAACCGGAGACAAAGAGGCCGAAGCAATGCCAGAGAGGCAGGAACTGTGATGGAGGACGAGATCGCAGTGGAGGCCGCGGCCGAGATGGAGGCAAACACCACGGCGCCGCTCTCGTCGACCACACTCACAGCGACCGGCACTGTGGCCACCGGCGCGGCAGCTCTACACGCGAAGCCATCGTCGGATCAGGGCGCAAACCAACCTATTTCCTCATCACCCTCATCCCCGATTTATCTCGGCGCTCCAATAAGCGAGTCTCCCAGATCAGAGACCTTCGAGTACCTTCGAGTTGGCCATCCGGCTGACGAAGCTTGAAGGACTCGGCGGAATCCATCACTTCTAACGCGAACATGGCTCCACGAGTTGAGACAAGCGCCTCACCGCTGGGTTTCCGCTCCAAGCCCAAGATCCTTGGTCCATCCGAATAGCCGTTAATTCCACCCTCCCCGAAGCCATCGAGTTCATCAACAAAAGCGTCAAACCCGCTGCAAACGAGTCTCCCAGTCCCGCGACCCTAGAGACGACACCTCACCATCATAATCCCAGCGAAAACCACGCCAAAGGTGATGAGGTCAATACCGCAGACGAGGAAGACGTCGTGAACCTTGAGTCCACTTGGCTTCCGCAGGCCAAGCTGCGAACGCAAGCTCATGAAGAAGAGCGCCGCCAACGGCAAGAACATTGGGCAACCGGCAACCCACAGTGATTCGAGGATCTCTAGATGCTCATCCGCGAGATGCTCCTGCACGAGATGCTCCGGCGAGCCAAGATCCCGTGATAATGCACGACAGCAAGCCTGCAAGATCGGACACCCAGAGTTGGCTGCTTCCAATCAACATAGTCTGAGAGATATCACCAACTGACTCCATTGCAGGAAAGGATAGATGTCGATGGGCAAGCTCTTGAAACTCACTTACGCGGATATCAGCAAAAACCGCACAGCACCTCAAACTTCATACTCCGGCAAAGCAACGAACCTTTCATTCATTAGGACCATCGTTGCAATCATCACCACCCGGCTCGCCAGCCTACGTTCTACGAGAGCCGGAGCTGTATCATCAAGTTGATCATCAACTATGCGAGCCATAGTTCCTGTTTCCATCTCGGCGCCAGCCAGATGACGCATGTGTATCTCAGCAGGAGCCCCATTAGTATTTCCATCGAGCGCGCCATCACGAAGAGATTCTAGCCATCGCGCTCATCAGATTCAGCCCAGCAGCAATTGTTCATCCACCCAGCCAGCACGGAGGCCATTTCTGCTAGATAAACTTGACGAGATCGTTGACCGCTTGTCCTGGCGTGCTCCAGCCTTCCTCGACCACCCGGTCTTCCTACAGTGGTGGGTACAGTTGTGGTGGTGGCTTTGACAATTGAGGCTACGGTAGCTTCGAAGGTTGCTTTGGTCGCTCCTTCGCAACGCCTTGGCGTCAGTCTACACCTTCTTCCGAGCCCTAGACTCCCTATACGAGTGGTTCGACCGCACACCGTCTTCAACAACGAGCCCAGGCTCCGGTTCCGGCTACATCTCATATGGTACCTCGAGGCCCTTTTCGCACTCCAGCTTCCACTCCAGCCCGCGATCTCGCATTTGTTGCACAACTCCTTGGCCTGCGATTAATCAAGATTTGACCACAGTCCGATCTAAGGCAGTCAAGACGACGCACATATCACCGATAAACCTCCCAGTCGCCCCTTGGTCATTGTTCTCCCAATTAGCACCCTCCAGGAGGCGTCTTGAGTACGTAGGCAAGTTGCTCATACTCAACGTCCCCTTCATCACCGGACCAGTCGAACTTCGCAGTATCCACGACTTTGCAACCCCAACTACTTCCTTATTACAGTCGCTGAGCATAACTTCAACGCTCAGGCTCAGGTGAGGTCGCAGGTGTTATGTAAGCACTGCAACGAAACTACAAGACTATACTAGACCGCTCTGCAGTTGTGGGAGGCGGCACAGCAACTCGACGTCTACTTGGTAGCTGGAAGTTGCGTAGATGCCTTCAACAGACATCTTTGATTGGAGTTGCTCGACATCGATGTCTTAGAAGCATATGTTCGGTTGTATTAACCCTCGAACACATTCTTACTCTGAGGAACTATAGCAAGCTCGATGGCCTTGATCAGCTTATTTCTCAGTTCGAGCAACACCGAGTTCTAGCCAATGTTGCCAGCTCGAATGCTGCCTAAATTTACCTACACGACTTCCAAGTTCTTAGATGACCCTTAGCCCTCCGTGTACAACGCTCTCTACGATGGTATTGTACCACGGCCGGGGAATCTCGTTCTGTAATCTAGGCCCGACGAGTCAGAAGACAACTTCGGTTTGCAGTGGGCCCAGACCTTCTTGAGCCCCTGCGCGGCGAGCAGGGAGATTTACTCGTCTACCTCGTTGGCACTTCCAGAGTCTCTGCAGATCCGCCAGCAGAGCAGAATCATGTACTACGCCCTCACCTTGGGACACCAGTTGTAGGAAAACCTATCCAACGTGGCGTCCAAAAGCAGCCAGTCGACGACCAGCACCTTCTCGCGCGCCGGGTCGGCAACGACGGCGGCCTAGAGCGTATAAATGAAGGATAGTACGCGGATCTCGGTCATAGTGTTGATGGAGCCGGGCATCAGTCTACAAACATCAAAAAAGAACGGCTAGTCGATGAAGTCTATCTGCTCTGCCGGGCTGGGGGAGACGGGTGGATCGAACAGAGGGGAGGCGTCGTCCTACAGGGACGTGGGTCACATAGGCAAGAGAAAGAGTCAGAGGACTATTGGCGCAAGTCACTGGTGACCGGGTTCCGGATCACCGGACGTGTAGAATCAGCGGCTTACATAGCATTGAGGTCATCGAGGGCGCAGAGTTGTCGATGGAGTTGGTCGTGTCCATAGATAGTCTCTCGTGGTGGTTGACTACCGCTTCATGACAATGGGTCGAGGCTGTTGGAAGAATCCGCATGCGTGCTCGTGGGATGAAGCCATTCGGCTCGCTTGTCGATACAAACCTTAAAACCTGCGCAGCCGAATTTATCGGGCTCGCACCTAATAAGCTTTCTTTTGGGACTGCCTCGCAGCCGTCACCCCAGAAGCCATTCATCTATCCTCTCTCGGAGTGGTTCTCAGACATAGTTAGCGAACCTTGAACAAGACGTAGACCTAGCAGGGCCTGAACCGACTTGGGAATCTTCGTTGAAGTAGAGTACCTCTTCAGAGCCAAAATGCTAATGGGCGGCATCGGACCACGCACCAGTTAGCTAGACCGTCGATGTTGTCGACCAGCCCGCCCAGATGGCAGGCATTCCGGTGGGATTTCACGTTTGAAAGCAGATGCAAGGCAATAATCCTAAAGCAGCACAGTGGCAAGGACTGTCTCGAGATATTCCGAATCGCACAGAACCGGACCGGACGTGTCTATGTCGAATCGAAGTCACGTAGAGATGTCATCGCTTAGTCAGTTTCAATTCAGGTAGAGATGACGCATGCGTGGTATTGCATTGGTGGCTTCGTTAGAAGTGCAGTCGTCACGTGAACGTTTAACGCTGACAAAGACAGATGAGCTAACTACGCTGCTGCTTGCCAATCTTTTTGCTCCAGATCAGATGGCTGATGCACATCATACATTCCAGTTTCCATCCACGCAGGCTCAGATTGCCGCACTCTCTTGGACAACAACGTTCTGATACACATCTCCGACATCATAGAAAGTGGAAAAGAGAGTCTGATATTCTTTCCATTCTTGTTCGTTTCCTCTGAATCACGGTCAAATCATCAGGTTCCAGGAGCATGCGCCGCGGAACAGACATAGGGCCACGCTAGATGCTCAAACGAGTACCTACAACGCAGTTCCATGCAGTTCGGCCACTCATGCCAGATCCAGATGATCCACCTTGGCGCTGGACTCCGGGACGATGCTGCTCGCAAGGGGCATGATCAGATGTTGCTGATAATTAGCTTCGATAGCGGGAGAACCATCAAAGGCAGTATGGCAACTTACTGGACCATGTGGCATTTATCGAAGCCTTTGAGTGGATCTGATGTTACTTCGAGAAGCCCAACGGGTCTGGCCGGTATTGTCATTTCCCGAAAGACTATCCAGACCAACCAGAGGGCAGGCACTCTGGCAACGGTTGGGTAGGCACGCAAGTCTCGAATATACCACCAGTGTAGGCCCGTGGTGGGATGTAGGAACAAGCAAGTCGTGGGGCACCACTTGGCATGAAGCATGGATGGTCTTCTGTATGCACAGTGAGGTCGTCGGGAGAGTATTCGACACTGGATGGTATAGGTGTGGTTGACGAACGCGGCGTGGTGCTTGCCTCCATCGCGGTCTCCATTGCGTCCCTGCCTCCATCGTGATATTTGTCTCCAATGCTGCACGACATCTGTCGGTCCATCACTGCGGCAGTGAGGTTGGATCTGGGGACTTCAATGGTGGTCGGTCAAGTATCCTGCCACTGAGCCACCTTTTTTAGAACTCGGAGCTGACCAATTCTTCCGGATCTGGAGGTCCGTCTTGCTGTAGATCTGGGTCATTACAGCTCGCCATGTCTCGTTAGCTTCATCGAGGAGTCCCATTTGCCTGGCGTACCGCAGCTTGTTCTGACCAAAAGTGCTCAATTGATTGAGGTCTGGGTTGCCGTCGTAGTCGACGAGGTCCCTGCAATGGGGGCTGGCTTGTGGGGACTTGCTGGTAGCAGTAGCAGCGCCTTGCCTGGATCGCTGGCAGGAGTATCAAGGACGATTGGCAGTGCTTCATTTCGCAGTCGTCGGCATCTAGAGCGGTGACGTCGCTCTTCCACCAGATCAACACAGCCTCTTGGAAAGCCATCACGTCGGTAAAACCCAGCATATTCTCATCAGAGATCACCCCGAGGTCTTGAGGGTCTAGAAAATCTGGATTGAACTGGCCGAGGCGCCGCATTGCGAATAAGGCTTGGTCTCAAATGAAGATCCTGTCTGACGATTGAAAGCGAATGGAGTCTGGCCATTGAATGAGGTTCCAGTCTGCCGGTTGCATAGACTATTGTCGATGTTTGGGCAAGCAGATTGCTACCGGCCAGCCAGGGAAACGGAGCGAAATATTCTCTGTCATTCTCGGGCTCGATCTCGCGGTGGGGGGTAATCTCGCGGGTCACGGTGAAGCCGCAAATGCCCAGTCACCTCGAAATGGCCGTTTCCATTAGCTGGAGAGTAGCGTGGAGATGCATGGCGGCGAAGAGATGGCTTGTGTTGTGGCGACGCAGGTTTCGCGGCGTTTTTGAGCCACCAAAGACCGCATCATATCCATCAAACAGTCCAGCTTCCAGTGAAGCGAGGCAACAGGCTCAACGGGGTTGCGGATCCTCGAGACGTTGACTTCGAGGTTCTCAGGATGCGGATGCGGTAGATTCTGGCTGTCTGACTGTTCGCTCTGTCTTAGAGGGCTTGGAGGCTGATACTTGGGCTGGTTGTCAACCTTACTGGTTTTCTGATGCCGTGGAATCGATGATCTTGATGGAATATTGATAGAAAACCGAAGTCTGGCTCCACAGGTCGATGAATCACCAGGTTGATGAAATCTCCCCGGGTTTTTAGTCTGGCTCGCCGGCTTGATGGAAATCGAAGTCAATGGCGAGCTTGGAATCGATGTGGAAGACGAGATCCTAGCGAAAGGCTCGTCAAGGTGGTGACCGTTCGATGGAGCGATTGATCTGGGGATATGCCGATTGTCTTCAACCGAGACTTGTGTCTCGGCACAACCACGAGACAGTGAAACATCGAGCGGTGTCCTGCTCCGGATGGAAGGTCGCCGGGGTCATCGGCTGGAAACAAGCGGAAGGAGCGGATCCGGCTCTGCGCTGAAGCAACTGCACACCTCTACCTCCGCGACTGCTTCAACCAGTTCTACAACCCAACATCCGCAGCAGTAGATGCCGAGAAGAATGGTCCGGTATGTCATTGTTCTATCACTCAAACTCATTGGTATCCACTCTCTTGGACACCAAAAAAGAAACGCAAACTCGCCCTACAGTGCTCTGGTGCTGCCTTCCTGCCCTCCCACACTCAACACATCCATGCCCGCAATCCACACAGAAACCAGTCCGTTCAAGCGGCTAGCCGGGCAGTTGCAACTAGAGGTCACCTCCATGCGATGAGCTATTGACAGGTACCTATTGGAGCGGACTGCCTTGAGGGTGGCCGGATGGACACCGATAGGTCCAAGTCATGGTCCAAAGCCATAATGTATGGCTTCCAGAACCGGTGCTATTAAAATCTATCCAGCCACGGGCCGTGTCCCTGCCCTGTGCTCGCTTTATGTAGTGATCAAGTGTAGGCTCGCATGAATATTTTGCAGCTCGTCGTCGGGCCGAATCATCGAAGGTTTCCTGCCCCGCTGAGGAACCATGGTCATTGACAGTATCCGCTTCGGATCCAGGAACAGTCAGAGCGAGCGTAGCCACGGGTGTATAACCTCAGCCAGACGATCTGTTGAGCACTTCGTTGCGGGTGTAAAGAGAATTCGGGCGGCAAACCTTGTTTCGTGTTATAAGTGCCTAGTGTCATCCAACAAGTCGATATACACGCGTCTTTTTTCTTCCTCTTTCCTCTTTGGATACCGTATTAAAAGAAGAAGAACAAGTAATCTCAGTTCACCTATGTCAGATGTTTGTTGAGGAGGGAAATGTTTGGGACTCAGAAATTAACGCAGCCTTTTTTACCTAGTTGTTGCACTGATCGGCTGACAGGAGCCGTCGTACACAGAGTATGTATGTTCCAACTGGAGGCTGGTAGATCCCGCGCGAGGTCTACTGCTGGCTGATGACATTGCACTTGTTTCCGGTCCCTCAATCGTTAACCTGTTGACCCAAGCGTCGCAATCTCTGCCACAAGAACATCTTCACATCTGGTTGGCGATGCCCATGGGTTGCCAAACTTTATGGAATCGGGCATGGCCATAAGAAGAAGAAGGTTGAGTCATCTGTTGTCCAAAAAAGCACATATCCTTCGACTGTCGTGACTCGCCTAAAAGCAACACAGAGTTGCTGTCCTGATATTGTGGCTTGTTTGACGTACAAAGTGCCAGCCAGATAGGAAAAGAACCAAATGCACATCAGTGCGATGGTTGAGGCTATTTCGATAGCTTGAGACTTCATAATTGATTAAATTACCTTGAAAGGACGTCTGAGAGACTGATCTTATCCTACACCAAGGAGAATGTAAGAGCCTCAAGATGGAATGTACACTCGGAAACTGTTTGACAGCCACGGCATCTACAAGCCAGCGAAATATGCCCTGGGAATCGCATCAAGCCAGTGGTTCAAACGGCACTATTCTCGTAAACATTGGACCACGTCTTGGCCCCAGGGTTGGTCCTGGGCTTAGGTACATTAAACTCTCCGATCGAAACCCCCATTGCTGAATCACCACCTTCCCAAATACAGCCCGCAATTTGGCTCGGAGGGTCTTCTCACGAGTCCCTACCTCCGAGTGCAAGCGGCTTCAGGTAGGTGTACTGGTCCCCGGTGCGTTGGTGCGGGTGAAAATAAATGCATTTGTACGGCTTGTCGCGAGGTCAGATTCTGCACGGACTCCTGCCCCGGATCTACTTGCACCTCGGCTCGGGAGGCGTCCTTCCAATCCTCTGCCTTCGAGTGCATTTAGCTTGCGGGTAAATCCAGTGGTCCTGGGTGCACAGATGCGGGCGCAGAATAGGCGTGAATGGCGGCCCTGTCGTGAGCCCAGTCTCCTGGCTTGTTGCACTTGCAATCCGTACCAGGGGTCCTGCTCGTGGCTTCCTAGCCTCTGAAGCAGCTGGCTGGTCATTACAAGGCATGCGCGGCTGCGCAGGTGCGGGCTTGATGGGCACGTCGACCCAGCTGCGAGCCAAGGATCTAGCCCGGCTCTTGCCATACCGCAGAAAAGAGCATACTACCGTAATCCCTGTGCCAAGGTTAGTAATGGTACAAATGGGCGTTAAAGTCCACTTACTGCGCGGGAGTAGGTAGTGGGTGCAAAGTAAACTCTTGAAACTGGAGGGCCAACATGCATGCTCTTTGGTGCGTGCCCACATCGGCAGCTCCGACCAATATTACAGGTGGTTCGTGTGGTGTGATTTGATTGGCTAGATTCGGTGCCGGAGCCCATTGTTCTGGCCTGGCACCTGGCAGATGGCACCTGCGGAACTCTTCTGATTCTGCGATAACATCTGGCTAGCTCCTCTTATCAACGTTTTTCCGTCGCCGAAATTTATTTTGGCACTGACTGTGGCGACGACATTGCTTCTTTCCGCATCCATCTCCCCTTCGAAGATTCTGTCCATCGGGCTGCCTGCCACGGTGTGCCAATTCATGGTTTCTCCTATTCAATGCTACGAAGCCAGACATGTCGCGTGTTCAGCTTGACACCTCGACCGCTCTGATTTACCTCGACCACACAAACAAGGATGCGAGTTTGCGCCACGGCGGGTTGTCGACAGTCCGCATCATGCCAGGCAATACTCAAGTGTCACAGACAGAACCATCACTGATCGTTCACGGTGCCCGGCGTTTCTAAAGTCTGTGTCTTGACGACAGACACTCTCGCGGCAATCAACACGATGACCATCATTTCAGCCAGGGTTTTCGTCAGCCCAAGAATCCCCCCTCGTTTGGTCCACTACGACGGCCGAAACGCACCTCGAAGATATCACAACATAACAGTGGAAAGGCTGGCGATCATGCTGTCTTGTCCCTAAGAGGGCCAGCTCGTTTTCTTGTACTGGGCGTGGCGACTTCGTCGTCAAACTTCGTGCTTTCGATTCATCTTCCGCGAAGTCAGGCTCTCTATTGCATAGCTGGAACATACCTAGCAGGCGCTCTAGATGTCTCAGGGGAGTGCAATCGTACAAACGAAGGAGGTATCAAGACCTTGGAAGACACAAGATATCCTGTGTGCCAGGACACAATACGTTGGGCTTCAGAAGCTGATTTGGAATCAAGCAACAGCTGGGAATCTGCCGGAAGTGGTAGAGCAATGGACAGACCTGCATCTCTCGCCACGAGATACCGACACCCGCATAGCACTGGACCATCGCGTGGTTGTGAGGATGGATGTGGTTGTGGTTGCAACGCTCTTGTCATGCGCCCAGTGAGCAACGACCATTTTACCAAACGTCCCAGTTACGGCTACATTTGTGATTTATGGTGCGCCGAAATGACTGTTGTGGAGCTGGGATGCATCGTTCGCTGTCACTGGGCTTTTTCGACGTCTGACTTGTGGTAAGTCTCTGTTCTGTTTCTCTGAATCATACGCTGACCTATCCTGGCCCAGATGGCAGTTCACTATCTCGCGTCTACCCAGTGCATATGCTCATATCCTGAGATCCGATGAACCTCAGCATGATACAATCTTCTCGGCCCAATGCATTCGTCGGTTTCATTGCAGATGTCGCTTGAGTGGCTTCATTTCTTGCCGAAGCTTTCCTGAACCCCTACGTTACCATTGGTGGATTATGCAGATACTCGGCCAGACTCGATATTCCCAACCGGATAGGCTTTTAGCGCAGGTTCCGAGGTCATCGGATTCATGTGACGGCTGCTTTGCACGTCATTGCGCATATCGCTACCTGTGAGCTATCTCCTGTCGGTTCCGGTACTACGGAGAAGCTGAGTTCGAAGCAAGTGCTCGAACTCAGTTTGGGACTGCCACGCGGCTGTCACCCCAGCTCGAACTCAGGCTAGCAGCCGACTCATGGCCGATGGCCGCATCCTACCTGACAGGCGATAGGAGATACAGGAGAGTCTGGATGACCCTATTCGGGTACGTTTTGCCTCAGGTACCTCGCCTCCCTTCCATCTGGTCCTCTTATGCCTGCAAGGCATTCCATTGACTTGTTCTCATCGCTCAAGCTCCGTCGTTTTGAGCAGTTCTCGACCTTACGGTCCAGCACCTGTATATGGCTAACAATTCACCACGCCTTTGCCGTGGCCTTATATTCCCGTTGTTCTCCTTCCTTGTGGTATTGGCTGGCGTCTTTTGCATGTCAGTTTACCAGCCCCAGTTTGTCAATTTGCTAGTTGACAGGTTGGCTGCCATCAATCGGTCCAGGGTTTACTGTCCTTCACTCTTCCCTTGACGGTGTCCTTAATCTGGTCCTTGCGGCGACAAAGGCTTAACCATGTCTCCAGATTGTCAGAGGCGGGAACAGTTACGCAAATTCTCAAAGCCTTTTCGCAGACTACATGGTGTTATGTTTGTCGAGAAATATCGGTTGACGATATCGTATTTTACCGTTTGGACCCAACGAGCACGTTGTTTTAATTTCATCCTCGAGCACGCCTTCCTCTTCCAGTGTCGGTTTGTTACCAGGTGGAGGTATCGGCCTATCTTGGCCTTTTCTCTATTTCTCGACTTCTTAGAGGCGAACATGTCGAACCAAGAATGCCATCATGTTAGCAAGAGATTGGTGTGGCCGGGTCCGAATCTCCCCGGAAGGGCATAAGTTGACAAGTGTCATCTGTCTACCTAATCGCCGAGGATGGTTCGGTCTTCATACTATCGTCAAGTCGTCGTTGACCGATGTTCCATCAACCGCTTACCTACCCTAAGGAGGTGCCTCAAATCGGCTGGGATATGGTACTTGCTTCGAGAAGCAGTACCGTCCATTAGCAGCTGTTTTATGTCCTATAGACAAACCCGCCCGGCTTTCTTGGCTGTATCGAATCCTCTTGGACCTCCGTATCTGTCTCAGATTCTCCAACCAAGCCCCAGGCACATCTATTCTTGCACACACGAAATACTATGTGTAGATCAACAATCTGACCGCGCGGAGCTGGACCGTCTAGTGGTCGTGGGCTACGAGCCTTCTTTACCATACTGGGACACAGATGTGAGCTTATCAGGCTGATATCCCTGTGGCTCCTGCCCCGAGTGTCGCATCATGTCGACGGGGACACAAAAGCGCACTGAGCCCCGGGTATGTTTCCCTTCTTCCAGGATCTCATTGCTTCTCTTCCGCAGCCAAAGCCAAGATGTCGTTTCTTGTCTTTGTCCCTGGTGCTCCGTCATTGTATGCCGGCCAAGGGCGGTTGATCGGGCCCAGACAAGTGGAGGAAGGCTTTCGTGGCAACTGTTTCGCATATGCTCTGTCGGTCCAGTCGATCTATCTTGGTACCAAGTACTCAATAGTTGCTTTGGATCTGAAGGTGTGGATGTAATGTCAGAATGAGGTCAGGTTATCGGACTCCCGAGCGTTGTTGTGCAATGCTAACCTTATTGAACTCCTGTTGGTCCTTGTAAAACTAGTCCACACGTCTCTCAGAACACTAAAAGTCGAGACATGGGAAGTGAGCCCATCGGTCGTCTTTTCTCTGGTTGGTCCCGGATGCGTCATGACGTCAAGATCTGATCAAATGTGTCTGTATCATGGCTGAACCTTGTCTCATATCTCTGACCAGTATTTGCAGGAGCCAGGTGGCAGGCCAGGACAGTGGGCCCGGCAGCGAATTCTAATCACACGCACCACCTGCAATACTGGTCTGAGCCACCGATATGTACACCAAGGAACATGTTGGCTCTCCATTTTCACACCTACACACGCGAACTGCACACGCCCGCGCAGTAAGTGCAATTCCGCACCCATTTGTACAGTTACTAAGCTTGACCCAGGGACTACAGTGGTATTCTCCTTTCTGCGGTGCGGCAGGTGCCAGGCTGGATTCCAGGCTCGCAGCTGGGCTGCAATATGTGTGCCAACCCAGCCGGTACCTGCGCAGCCACGTGTGGCTTGGAATGGCCATCCCCCTAGTCCCGAGGCTAGAGACGTTGACCCCTGCCACGAGTTGCAGGTGCATACTGCGCAAGTTTCTGGGCTCGCGACGGGACTGGCATATGTGTGCCCCTACAGCCCGCACCTGCACAACCAGAAAGACTGCGCCTACTGGGAAGCCGCTTGTACTCGGAGGTAGAGGAATGGGAGGGGACCCTCCGAGTTGACTTTCAAGTGGATCCTTGGCAGGACTCTCGCAGAATCTAGGCTCGCGACAAGCCGGACAAGTGCACCTGTTTTCACCCGCACCTCGGCACCCAGAACCACAGCACCCACTTGGAAGCCACTTGTCCTCAGAGGTAGAGGATTACGAGGAGACTGTCCGAGCCGGGTTGCGGGCCGAAATCTGGGAAGGTGGTGATTCCGTATCGGGGGTCTCGATCGGAGGGTTCAATGTGCCCAGACCCGGGACCCAACCTTACCGCCAAGACGTGCCTCATTATCTGTAAAAGTAGTGCCATTCGAATCTCCGGGTTGAGGGCATTCTCAGAATGTTTGGCTAGCTTGTAGGAGCATTGGATGTGGATAGATCCGCGAGTGTAGATTCTGCCTAGAGGGCCTATGTCCTTCTTGGTGGCCACCCATATAGGCGTCTCAGACGTCTTTCCAAGGCAATTCTGTCAAAGACATGGGTATACAGCTGCAGGGTTGGTGCCAGCCGTCACATGCCAATTGCGACCCTTGGAAGGAACGGTGGCCAAGGTACCTGGTACCTTAGAGTCCGTCATGTCCAAATCCTCGAGTCCGAAATTCTCACTTGACTTGCTACGAGAATGAATGAAACAGCTTCCGCCAACTCCGGCTCAAGGCCATCTCTTGGATTCAAGCCTCTGCAAGATGCAAACCACGGCCACTGTCAAATCCTATCATTTCAACACTACGACCCGCCGCTTGGCGAAGTATTCTTTATCTCCACACACACCTTCGAGCGCCGATTCCGTCTTCGAGACTCCAACAAGCATTTAAAAAGATATTTTGGAAGAGCGCTACCTGGGCAACGAGACACGAACCGACTTTACGACCCCTGACGAACGAGCTAGCAGCCGATTACTGTCTTAGTCCGTCCTATGTTACTTGAATCATGGATCAGTGGCGGCTTTGCCAATTGCGGCTTCTTTACCAATAAAGACTTCCCAGTTACACTCCAGCCGTACACAGATAGGCACGGTCGGCCTTGCTTGTACTATGGTGCAGACACCAGCACAGTCTTGCAAAGATAGGGGACCACCTCGACCCCGAGCATCGACACACAAAATCTCCGAGATCGCCGTGTCCCGGCTCGTAGTCCGTACTCGGCCAGTCGCTGGGTTTCGACCCCCGCATTTGAGACTCGCCATATAGCAGGGCCTTTCCACATGGACAAGTCATGGGAAACTCCGAGAGACTGAACACGCCATCAACGGGTTTACAACATGGGCTACCGCGATGAGCAGGCAGGACAAGAACGCTTTGAGGCACAATCCAGATCATGAATATCAATAAATCGGCGACGTGATGGCACCTTCAATCCCAGCTTCCTCTGAATGTATCGTCTTCCAGTCTATGGTATTTCTGCCTCACGGTCACCTTCACATCTGTCGGAGAGCTCGGTTTCTCCAGCAAAGGGCCTTGTTCATCGAACGATCTTCCGCATTCTGCAGTGCCGTGGATTATCCATGCGCCATAACCGTGGCCGTGACGCCGACTAAACGTTCTGAATCAAGCAGGTTCGTCCCCGCTCCGTGCAAGGGCCCATCGTCAGTCACGATCTCGAGGTGTTCTAGAAGTGAGTGGAGTTGCAAATCTACATCTCCGTATATCCGTCACCAGTAACTGACGCCGTCGCTGAGAAGGCGTGGTTTCTCGTTGTTGCCGCAGCTCTGGCCGGATGCAGAAAAGCCTCACAAGCATCGCTGTCCCCAGAAACAGACGCAAGGCCGTCCTCACACCAGATCATAGCGCGTTGTTTCCCCATCATCTTGCCCATCGAACGATATCACGACGCTACGAAAGCCGTCTCCCAGACTACAGTGATTGTAGTTGGTCAGCACGCCAACGGATCCTTGAGATATACCGGCGACAAAAGATCAGTACTCTGTCGGAGTATTGAGCCGTTCACCACCACATCCTGCTTCGCCTCTACGACAGCGTTGGCCATCTGCCCCAAGCAACATTCTCCGCGGGGTCACAGTTGCGATTTTGGAGTAGACCAGGTATCCATTGAACCACGGACCTTGACCACTCGCTACAAAGCAGAACGATAGCTCGTCAACAGTCAGCAGCCAGGTCTACCAGGACAAGCGGAGCCGCCAGTTCAGACAAGTTTCTTTGGCAGCTGGGAAGGAATGAATACCGTTTTGGTATAGGGAGATATCGGTGCAGGGGAGACGTCCTTTGATCAGACGTCATAGGACATTAACATGTCCAAGCCTTGCTCACTTGAGGATTGAGAGGAAAAACGCTATTCGGTGGCCAGCCTGATTTTTCGTATACAGATCCAGCCACCATTTGATGTACTTGAATACATCGACTAGCTTAACCATCCCCTACAACCCAAACACTATCTAGAATAACTGGAAAGAAAGAGGTGCAAACTGGCTCCTGCAGATAGAGTAGTAAATGATGTTTAGCAAGATCTAGCTCCTCATATCATCAGCATCTAGAGTGAGCACATCGTTTCAAGGACGCCCTCCTGCGTCGGTTCTTCACTAAGCTCCTCGTGCCTGCTTTGACTGGGTGAGCAAACCTTCATCCTGGAGAAGGCGAAACCAACACAGACGTCTATCAACTCTCGCCCATATTCTCAAGGACCTGGATGGCAATGTCGATAACGGAGGCTAGGCTTGATTCAAAGCAGACTCGGCATTACAATGGGGTGGCGTGAACGCCGTCCAAGCCCTCAGTTGGCGCAGAACATGCGAACAGGTCTTGACACAGAAAAATCTAGCCAACTAGCTCATGCAAGAACCATGCAACGGGCGATGTGAGAAGAAACGGGGACAGGCAGAAATATTAAATGGACTCCAGGCTCAAAGTTCCAGAAGGTAATGCTAGCGAATAGCAAAGAAGCTGAAGAAGCTGGTGACGTTTGACCCCAAGAAACAGTTGGTACACCATTTGGGAACAAAACTCTGAACCGTTTATAGAGACACAACGTCCACGGTCTGCAAGTCAAACCTCAGTATCCGTTGGACCTGTCAGCTTTCGTGTCGCGTATCGATATCGCTCAAGGCAGAGAGAATGACAGGTTTGCCTCAAAGAGAGGTAATCATGACCCGTTGTAGAACGTCCATCAACAATTCAACTGGTGCGAGGAGGCATTGCCGACAGCCTGGGAATGGAGTAGACCTTGGCGATTATTATTCGCCTTCCTCTTGCGGCGTGGAAGATGCGACCTGCTACATCTATGACCTTGTTTTCAAAGACCAGAACGAGATAATGATCGAGAGCGGTACTTCGTGGGTCTCGAAGAATTTGCTGGAAAGGCTGGTTCCGGAGCTCGGATACGTGGAAGGGCTCAATACGTAGCCAAGGACCAAGGTCGTCGATGATCCTCGTTCAGGATGATAGGTCTACCAGGAGTTCAAGATCAGTCAGTGGCTCATGGCAAGTGTCTCTCGATGCGGATTTCAGGTACTCACTGGTCGTGTCGGCCTGACGTCCGAAACTGGCCCAGAACTAAGGTGGCTGCTTCGAATATCCGTGATTGTGCACGAAGCTACGGGGATGAGGTGTGCCGATTGTGTCGTTCGAGCTGCTGAGGTTGATGATGGTGGTAGGATGTTTGGATTTGTACAGTACGAACGGTTGACCAAGGAAGAAATGCTATTTAGCGAAGGTGAAGTGGTGATTGTCGATGCTGATGGTGGTGCTGAAATGGAAAAAGTGATTGCTCGGTGCTACCAAGCTTATCCAGCACTATCTTCAATTCAACAGGTGGCGGGTGATGTCTGGGGCTAACGGAATCCGGCTAGCTTTGGCACGCGCATTGTCATGACTGGACCCACTCATGAGCACCTTGGCATGTGGCGATGGTGCCTGAAGTTCAGAAACTTGACGTCGCTTTTGCTCAAGACTGCGATTCAAAGGCCGTACTGCTCGTCTGCTGGTCCGCTGGTCTAATCTGTCATTGTTAATACTTTCTGTTCGTCCAAATCGCATGATATATGGACCGAGTGAATGAAGGCGCAGATGCTTGGCTCGCTCATCAGGCCGCTGAACACGAAGTTAAACGACCGCTGCCTGGCTGGTTTTCTCTAGTTGCACAGATCGTAGGTTTTTATCCACCCACAATGCACGGAACATTAACACCGAGGACGATAACCAATTAATTTTGTCTCTACGGTCAGGTCATCGATCTAGTAAGCGTTCCCGCAGATGGCGGCGTCTTGCGAGTAAACGGACATTCCACGCCACCTAACGATGCTCCGTCACTGTCACGCCGTCTCGCCATTGTTTTCTGGGGCAAAATCTCCGGCCTTGTCAGGTGGTAGTCTACCATGGTCGCGGTCCAGTAACGGCACACCTAGTGAACCACTACGACCGCGCGACCTGACACCTAAGCGGCAGAAGACTCAACCTGATCCAGCGGCGTCAATTCCGCGTGCCTCCCAGGCCTACTTTGCTCCTCGGGCTTGTTCGTCCCCCTCATTTCTGTGAGTTCGCGCGCCTGGACTGCTGAGGACAGCCTCCCTCACTCGCAAACTCCCAACCAAGGGTCGAGACCTCTCGGTGTCGCGAGGCGCCGTCTTACAGGGTCATTTCATCCGCGTTCGAAGCCCCTGCTGGGGAAGTGGTTGAGGGATGAGACAGTATAGAGCACAATCGCGCCAACGCACATGTTGAAGACGTGGCTCGCAATCTTCAACATTCGAACGTCATGTGTTGAGTCTACAATGTCCAGAGGCAGCCCGGCTTGTGCGTCGCGTCACATCGCACCTCTCCCTCGCCCCAGGTGCCGCCATCCTCGACCTCCTCGAAGATGAAGGTACCGCATGAGGCCATAGGCAACAGGTCGCTTAAAGCAGCGTTCTCCTGCGGCGGTAACAAGACGATGTTTTCGCCCGGAAACGACCAAGTCTCGAGTGCCAGCGATCATAGATCTCCCCAGCTCCTCTCATGACGGTCAAAGGGCCTCTTAGACGGCACGGATAACCTCCACTGCGGTTGGTCAGGGTGATCTACGAGGTATAGCGGCTACAGTACGTCGCCAACCGGATCAACACGTCTGTGGGCGATATAATCCGTGTCGAATCCGAGGAACCCTTTCCCGCCGATTTGGTGCAGCAAGGGCGACAACTTCATCGGCAAGACGTGCGGCGCAGCTCCTCTATAACAAGAAGTGGTTACCCGTGTGGTGTATCATGGGTTCTCGCTTTTCATGAACCTTGACCATCTAAATTACGGTTTGGGGCGCCGAGCTTCTCGAAGAGGGCTCCCTCGTTGGAGTCGTCTCATATGACTGAAACTTAATAACGCCGAGGATTGAATCCCTGGATGTGCAAAATTGCCTCTGAGTTCTCAAGTCTCGCGTGCGCAACAGGTACCAGAAGTTCCGACGGACATCACCCCGTCTCACGCGTCAGTCAGCCTGTGCCAGTTCTAGAACTTGAAGGCACACGTGCAGGTAGCCAGCACGCTGGCCACTCGCTGGCCACAGTCCACTACCTACTCGAAGACGGCGGACCACATCTTCATCATCGGTGCGCCAGTTGAGTGGCAGTCCAAGCGCACCCTCATCAAATCCCAACCAGCACCAATTCACCACCCGGTCTGTATGCCAAAGGCGACTTCTTCCACAAAATTCTTACGCTTGTGCAACGAGTTTTGTGCCGACAAATTTGACGCATCGGCTCCTCTACTCGTCATAGCGGCGAACCTCACCGGTGTCTCATTACTGTTGTCCCACTAATAGCAGTCCGATCGGCTGCCACCTGCGAGCGCGGAACTAGATACCGTCCGGACTATGTTAGAACCACTGTCATCGTTTTTGAGCGCAAGCACTAATGAAGAAGATGCTTTTGCTTTGTACAAGTCGCAGCACGAACAGCTCGAAGCCAGCAGCCGTCCGAATTCTTCAGACAGAGCCGCGTATCTTCGATTCAGGGTCGTGCGGCAAACCAGCTTCTGTCCAGCTTCTATCCGCTGCAAGTCTTTGGGCCCAAAAGAATGTTTTGTTCGGCCGCCCAGTAGTTGCACACAATTACCATGCCGACTGGCTGCCGTACCTTGACACAGCCGACCTGCTCGACATAGCCACGACGTTTCCGGGGCGCTGTGTTTGAGGCTTCTGGCGCTCCGGTACCTGATATCACCCGTGACTGCAGGCGCTGTTTATGGGAGTTCGTGTGAAGAATAAGACGATGCAAATTTTGACAGCCCTTCGCATTGCCTACTCACCGTGATTCATTGTTCTCTCGTGCCAAACCAGTCCAGAGACTCGGTTTCCAGATCCGAATTGCGTCTGAAACTTAATATTAACAGCAAGAAGTCACATGCCTTGCTCTTACGTACAGCCATTTCCTATTATTCAGATATCACGTTCATACGATTACTGATATAGTGAGTGGCGGTGCATCCTGGGTATCCAATAACGGTTCACCCAGAAATCTCTCCGCCACGTCTCATCATACGCCACGCCAAGGGTACGAACATACAAGGCTTCTGACCCTGCCAGCCAAGGTCATCACACCCGTGTCAGTCAAACTGGTGTCACTGGGGAGAGAAATCGTTTGAATAGTGTTGGAGCCGCGTCACGAGATGGTGGCTGAGGTGCGGATTTGGCGGCCCATCGCCGCCGTCACATAACTCCAAAACGTCTCATTGCAGAGCTCTCCCCCTCCCTGTCCCCACCGACCGCCTCTGTCATCTCTTAAGCGGACATGCTTTGACATCAAGCTCTACGCAGGTCTGTGGCTCGTGTTGGACCTGGCCATCACTGTCCTCTCATATGACGCCGACGCTGCCCTTCTCTACTCCGCGTCCGTACCTGGGGCCAACACGGACTCCCTCGATGCTACTGTCGTCCTGTTATCGCTCCATATCTCACCGTCGAAATCCCTGTATTTGCTTCGTATCATTTTACTCAGTCCTTCCGCTGTCGCTCTGTCCCGTACGCCATGTAGCTTTTGTCCGTCCTTCTTGTGCTTCCACGTTCATTCACATCTTTGTAGCATCAGATTCGTCCGACATCCTACCAACATCGCCGACACTATCCTCATTCCCACCTCTTGCGCCCAAGGGTGCGTCGTAGAGGTAGAGTTATCTCCTCGTTCTCTTGCAGTACCCGTAGCTCATCAACGGCGTACATCGTCTTTCTCAGTTCCCAACCGTCTTCATTCCTTTAACCTAGCATCACTCCAGTCTGGGGGCTTGCCCACTCACAATAACCCGACAATGGGGACGCTCCTGCCTATCGAGTGAAAACGGATGTCTGGACTGTCTACTAGCTCCTGGCTTTCGAAGTCTTCTTCACCGTCGTCACAACACTCGGTCTCCTCCTCGACCTCGTCCAAGTGCCGCCTATCTAGTGCATGCTTACCGTTGTGCTGTAGCTTCACTTCGGACCCCTCTTCTGTCAACGCCGAATTTCTATCTTCGATGGCCTCGGCACGGACATGGGCAAGAAGCTGAGAGTGTGATAGGGGTGGATAACGTACGCCATACTCTTCCGTCACGCGACGTCCACCGTATTGGTGGTTCTCAGCCCTGCGTTCTGCCTGCAGCAGCCACCGGTCCAACAGTTCATTTTCCTTGAGCATTGGTTTGTTAACCACCCTCTCGGCCACTTCTAAGAAATGTCTGCGTTTCGGCCGACTTTGCACCCGTTTCTCCATCCTGGACCTGATCATGGCTCCACAACGCACGCAATGGACGAGACTTCGAATCCACGGCCTGTGATGACCGAGTGTCTAAAATCTAGCTTTCGTTCTCGTCGCTGAGGCCATGTGATGCTTGAGAGTTTGGTCACGAACAGGGCCTTGAGGCTGTACGAAGCTTTGCTTTTCGAAGTAAGGTGCCGCCTCACAGCAGCCCTTCCACATGACTTCTGCGGGTTGGAATGCAGCCATAAGGGAAGGGCGTCTTAACGCCGCATTTTGGTACGATTGCTCGCGAATTTTGCTTCCTGCCAAGTTATCTCGGGTGGTCTAACCACTTGCGAGAATATATTCTTGACGCGACAACGGTCTTAGATGGCGTGTAGAGACTCTGGACGCGGGGGGAATAGGTTTGTATGCACGCCAACATGGTGCCATTGCTCACCGGGTCTTGCTCCTTGCTTGCTCGTCTATTCATTTCTGTGGCTTCGTTCTTACAAGTATACCTGTACCGCATGGCGAGGCGGCATATGTAGCGTCAAGAGACTCTACTTCCCGGGTACCCATCGCATCTTGCACTTGCGCTGTATGCTTGATCCATCGTGTGTCGCCGATATCTCTCACCGCAGCGTGTCTAGTCTGTATCTGACGCTATGCTCTCAAGACCTCCCGAGTATCGACGTTTCGAGAGGTCAGAGTCCCAGTTCTAACTATACCGCTCATTCGTTCCTACTTCGATCTCGCTCTTTTTCTTTGCACTCCATTCTGCTTCCGCCTTCTCATTGTATCGTCTAACGCTGCTGCTTTGTTTTATAGACTGGAAGATTTGTTTCCCCCTCGTAGATGCATCTCCTGAAGCATCATGCCGCTATTCTACCGCTGGAACGAGGCTGTTGGGCCGGCGCTGGCGGAAAGTAACAGTCTCTGCGCGGTCGGTGGTCTGTACTAACAGATCGGGAAGATTTACTACGTTTCCTTGCTCTTCGGAGTCCGGTCTAGTACCATCGCCACAAGCATGGTAACCTTTCGTCTAATCCAGCTAGAAAAGCGACTTTACAACATTTACGTCTTACTCATTGCAAGTAACTCTATCTTTACTAAAAGGTAGTAAATCTAAATATAATATTACTTACTATAATACAATTACTATAAACGAAAATAGAATAAACTTTGATATTAGTATAATATAATTATAAATTTATAATACTTTTATATTATTACGAGTATAATTCGAACTTGTGTATTCTTATAAGATTATATAATTACGTAGCTTATACTCTAGCTTAGCGTTATAGAGTTACGTAATACATTAAAGCTACGATAGTAGCTTATACGTAAAGTATACTAAAATAGTTTTTTATATTATAAAATCTTCTATTTTCTCTCTTCTTTTTAGTAATTAAAATATTACTTATAGTATTACGAGTTTTCTAACTTTACTTTAGTATATTATTATATACTTCGTAATAGTATATTTTAGTTTATTATTTATTACTTAAGAAGACTTATTAATATTTATTTATTAATTTAAGGAACGCGTAGCTGTAGATGTATTATTAAAGAATTCTAAACTTTATAAAAGATTAATAAGATTCGTAGATTTTACTATACTAATACTTAAATACGATAAATAAAATATTATCTTTTTAATAAAAAACTAAGTTACTTAAATCGATTATTTAAAATTACGTTAATATAAACTTAAATATCGAATATTATTTTAATAATATTAACGTTAGAATTAAAGATAGTAGTATTAACGTTAACTAGTTAGTTAATATATAAACTTAGATCTAGTTCGTATAAAACTAGGAATTAATACGTAAAATAATACGTTTTTGTTACGATTAGTAAGTTTTAGTAGTTCCGAAGCTTTATAAAGTATAGCCTATATACTCTACTAGTAGCTTACTAGTAGATTTCTAACATAGCTCTTATATACTTACTATATTACCTTATATACGTACTTATATGTAAAGTAGAGTATAAACTTACTATATTTACTTATATATTACACTTCGCGTTTTATATACTTTAAAATATTCTTCTTTTTATTCTTTAACTTAGATATTACTATACGTAATTACTAGTATTATAACTTTACTTCTTTCGATATTACGTTATTCGTAATACTATATTTAAGTTTATTATTTACTTAGGAAAGCTTAATTAATATCTTATCTTTTTTCCGCGATTATATATTATAAAGCGTAACTTAAAAGACTTAGAAAACCTAAAACTAGAGATTCTTATCGATAAGTATCTCTACGAATCGTAACTTATATATTAAGTATTAAATTACGTTAAATTACGATAAATTCGAATAAATTATAATAATTAGATATAACTAAAGTTTATTAATATATCGATACTATACTACGTAACGCTAAATAAGCTAAGGAAATAGTAGTAGCTACTAAAAAGTAAGTTTACTTTAATATAAATAACTTTACTAAATAGTACTTTAATAATAATAAGTTACTAAAGACTTAAATATATCGATTTTCCTTTAATCTTTCTAATCTACTATCTACTACTAACGAACGTATTATCTAAAATAGTAATTAAACTAAAAAAGTAACTCAACTACTTAATAATTTAACCGACGACTTTAATTAGAATTATCGCTTTAAAACGATAGTTAGTTTTAATAATATTACTTTCGAATACTACTTTAAAATCGATCTTTTTAAATATTTAGCTAATGTTACAGTTAGTAGGTTTTGGCTACACGTGCAGCTACTAGTGGATTTGGAGGTGGCTTGTGCTGTAGCACTAGTGCGAGTGCGGGGAAGTCTATACACTTACGCTAGGGTAGCCTGTACGCTTAGAACGTAGTTACCTTTGCAGATTTACAGATCTCGCGATTTCTACTATTTTCCTCTTTTTGCTCTTCAGCTAGAATATTACTATAGGTAGTAGGCTTATTATAGTACTAATCTCTATTGCCGAAAATACTACTCGTAACAGTTAATATAATAATTTACTTTATAAAGAAAAGTATTATACTTAAGTTTTTATTTATACTTTTTGTAAAAAAAGATAAGAAACTTTAACTAGTTATTATAAAGTATATAGCGATATACTAAAGTAAAGCTATAGAACTCGTAATACTATAAGTAATATTTTAGCTACTAAAAGAAAAAGGTAAAATAAAAGGTTTTGTAATATAGAAAATTATTTTAGTATACTTTACGTACAAACTACCTTTAAGGCTTTAACGTATTACGAAACTTTTATAGCGCTAAGCTAAAGTATAAGCTATATAGTTATATAATCTTATAAGAATATGTAAGTTCGAGTTACGCTCGTAATATTACCCTCTTTTTTAAAAAGAATTACTTACGATTCTTACTATTAAGACTTAAACTATTAACCGTTTTCTAAGTAAAAAAGGTATACTTTCGGCAGCTTATTAACTAGTAGTATAATAGAGCCTTAATCTACTATATTACGTAATTAACTTATTTATAATCTAAGCGAATTTGCTAATTAAACTACTAAACTTACTTATCTTAACTTTACGATTCTAATATACTTTATTAATTATACTTTTTCTTATTATAATCTTTTTATTACTATTAATATTAGTACGATATAAGCTATATACTAATTATTAATTGTATATTACTTTTATCGTTACTTAATACGCTTTAGTTATACTTACGTCGTTGCTAATATATTATTATTTTTATATAGAGATACGATATTATCCTTTTCTTTCGTAGCTTATAACTATATTTATAAGCGTTTTAGAAGCTTTAACGTATTCGAATTTAAAGTTTAGAAAGCTTAGATTTTAAAAGCTATATTCTTAGAGCTTTCCGTATAGTAATAAATAAAGTCGAAGTTTTACCTTTGCTATTATACTTAATGTTATAACTTTTAGTAATAAATTCGCAACGTAAGTATCTTATCGATTTCTTATTCTTATTTATTAACGATATCTTCGTTAGTAAATACTTTATTATTTACCTAAGTAACGAGTTATTTTTATATTTCCTTAAATAGTTAATATAAAATACTTTAGAGCTTTTTATCTTAGTAAAACTTTTAATAAGTATAATAATTTTACTATTTTATCTATTTCGTAGTACTATTAGGTTATTAGGAATTCTAGTTTATTGGTTAGTTTATCGATTAACTATATTTATTAACGAATAAATACTTAATTCTTAGACTTAAAATCTAATTTACGTTAATAATAATTAACTTGTATACGTATTCGTTCTTAAACAACTTTAATATTTTATTTAATTACTTCGTAGTATAATTTTAAATATTCGTATATCTCTTATATATCTTTTCTACTTAGTTTTTCTTTTACTAATATACTTTAATTATTAAGATTAGTTTATCTCGTTTTATTTAAAATTATCGATATAAAGAACTTAAATATCGTTTCGTATAACGATATACTAATTAATTCGTAAAGAATACTTATTTAAATATAATCTAACGTTAGTATAATAATCGCTTAGTTATTTATCTTATAATTTACGAGTAACTTACTAAGGCTAGTTTCTAAATAAATCTTAATAAGATTAATATTTCGTTTATAAAATTAGAAACGAATTAAGTTCTTTAATCGTTTACGACTATATTTAGTAGTCTTACTTACTAATATAGTCTTTAGTAATATAATAACGCTATATCTTTTAACGTATAAGTATTAAAGCATAGTATAGTTTAATATATTTTTATTAAATAATTAACTATAATAAAATAGTTATTAAAACTAATCTTATTCTTTAGTATTTTTTTAAAATCAACTATAATATTTTACTAAAGCTATAATAGTATAAGTATAAGCTTTAATAAGCTTAGAGTTAAATCTTTAAATACCTTCGTAAAGTAATAAAAGTAATTAGTTATATAATAATTAATATTAATAGTAAGTCTTAAGAACTAATACTAAACTACTATAAATTTATAAATCTTATTCTATTTAAAGTATACTATTACTAGTCGACTATAAACTTCTTCGATTACTTTTATTTTTATATTACTAATATTAAATACTACTAATCTTCTATTATAAAGTAAGTAATACTCTAATATCGTATAGTAACTACTTAAGTTTTTACTTATTTCTATTTTATATACTTCTAAGTTTAGATTATTTATATTTACTTAAAGGAAACGTTTTATAAGTATTATCTCTAATAGTATTAAGAGTAGAATATTATAGTCTTTTAAGAATTTAATTTCTACTTCGTCTTAACGTATTATTACTATATCGAAGTTGTCTTATAAGTTTAAGTTTAGTATATAAATAAGTAGATTCTCCGTTATAAAGTAAAATAATATACTAATATACTCTTCGTTATACTTTTCTTTTTAAGTAAAAGTATTTTTTATCTTTCGAAATAATATATTTATAGTTATATTCTTAGTTCTAAGACGATAAGTAAATATATAATAGTATTATAATATAAACTCGGCCTTATAAGCTTATTATATATTTAACTTTTATTTTGTATTAAAGTATTTTAACGTTTTATAATTCGTTTTTATAATAAAAATACGTTCTTATATTCTTACTAATTTAGATTTCTAAAGTTATAAAGTTTAAATTATTATAAAGAGTTTCTTATTATATATAAAGTAATTCTTTTCTACTAAATATATAATAAATAAAAAGAATATTATTAAATACTATTCTTTATCGTTTAACTTTTATAAAAGAATATCGTTAATAGTTTCGTTAAATAAATCAATTTCTACGTAAATTTCGTCCTTAAGTATAAAATATACTAATATTAGAATATAAAATAAGCGGTTTTTTAAGTTATTAAATACTTTTTTATATTCTAAAAACTATTAAAAAGTAATATCCTTTTTAATTAGTTTTATAAATAGTAACGTAAGATATTTATAGTTTTTAATAAGTTTACGATAAAAGCTATAAAATCCGAAGAACGATTATATTTTCTATAATAATTCTAACTTTTTCTACTCTTATACTACTAATATTTTCTCAAAGTCGATTTAAATACTATTTACGTCGATAATAAAACTTAAGAACTTAGTTTACGTTATATAGAATTTGTATTTCGAGATATTAGACTAGAATCTTACGTTTTTGAGTTTCTCTAATATCTTTCTTACGTACTAACGATATTCTTTCTCAATATTTAAATATATAAGAATATTATCGATAGAAATACTATAAAGATTATTTAAATATTCTATTAAAGTATTATTAATATATTATTAGAAAGTCGATAAGCTATTCGTTAATCTAAAAGGTTATACTTTATACTTATAAGTTTTATATTAAGTTTTAAAAATAGTTAATTCTTCGTTTATAAGATTTATATTTATATATACTATTATTTTCTTTATATACTTAAGTATATAAAAAGTAACGCCGACTTTAAATTTATAGAAATACTATCTAATAATACTATTTAATTAAAAGAAAACTATATAATAGATAAAAACTTTGTAGTAAGTATAATATAGCTTATTAGTAAGATATAGTAACTTTTATCCTAGTAGGAGCTATAGTAAGAGCTATAGTATTAGTTGGAATTTTACGTCGCTCCTTACGATGAGAGTTAATTCTACGGAAAAACCTTAAAATTTTTACCCTTCTAGGAATCGAACCTAGTACTTCTTAATTTAGGTAATTGAGAAGTTTACCTAACGTTATAACTATTACGCTATAAGGATATAAGATTTATATATATACGATGAAAAGCTTATCGAACGTTAATTTTAGTAAAGAACTTAACTTTGTTAACTTATATTAGAATCTCTTTAATTAAAAGAAGTAGATAATAATCTTTTTAAATAATAACGTTTAATCGTCGATAATCGATATAGAAACGTAAGCTTTTATTAGCCTTAGGTACGAATAAGATTACTACTACTTATAATATTAAACTTAGTATAATAAATCTTTTTCGAAAGTTATCTTAAATATATTCGCGATATACTTTTAAATCGACTAATAATATTTTATAAAGAAGATTATACTTTAGATCTTTTAGTCGAATTTTATTAATTAATTCGATTTTATAATTAAAAATATAATATAATCGTAGCTTATTCGATATTATCTTACTAAAACTATTTAGTAAATAAGAATAGTAAATAGATACTTTATCTAAGATAACTACTTAGAATTCGTTTATATTATTAAGTAAAACGAATTATCGTTTTTTATCTATAATAATAGTATTAATCTTATATAAATTAATAATCTTTATATAATTATAAGATAATACGTATTTCTTAATAGCTAAGATATATATTATTACGATATTATATAAGTTATAGAAAAAGTCGTTTTCTAAATTCTATTATATCGACTCTATCTTAAAATAACGTAGGATTCTTCGTAGAAATCGTATCTTAGATATATATTATCGATAGTCTAAGAGTTTTACTTTCGGAAAAGACTTTAATATATCGTCGATAATTTTAAGCTTATCGATCTTTTATTTAATCTTTACCTTTTATTATAACTAAGTTTTTTTAAAAAAAGACTTTAATATTAGTTCTATTTTCGACTAGTTATTTATTCGTTATTTGTCTTTTTAGTATATTTAGCTTTTATATTATTAATAATCTTTCTTAGTTTTAAAGATATAAAGTAATCTTTTTCTAACTTCGTTTATCGAAATTTCGTACTTAGATAATAGTATAAGTAGCTAATCGATAAGAAATCCTAATAGTTTAACTATATAGTTAACTTATATATTATAAGTTTCGAATTATTTTTATTTAATAATTATATTATTCTTAATATTTAAAACTAAAAAGAGTATTTTTAAATTATCCGATTTTATACGTAGAAATATCTTATTAACGTATAGTTAATATATTAAGTAAAGGTTTTTTTCCTATTATATCTTTTAATAAAGTAAAGCTTAAATCTTTAGATTTCTTCTAAGTATAAATATAGTTTTAACTTTTTAATAAACTTAGTATTTACGAATAGATATCTATTTACTTTCGTATCGAGTAATATATAAGTAAAGAGTAATATTCTATTATAAATTATTATAGATTTAATAGTTAAAAAGTTTCTTCTAAAGTATTTAGAGAAAAAATCGTATAATATATTTTTTAAATCTTTATTAACTTTTATTAGAAACATTAATATTTTAAATATATTCTTTAGGTAAAAGTTATTATTTCTTAAGGTTAATATTTTACTTCTTTAGTAGCTTTCTTATTATTATCCTTTATTACTTCTTTTATATATCTTATTTAGAGAATTAATCGACGAGTTATTTAATATAAGTTTCTATTATATGAAATTCTTTAGAACCTCTAACCTTCGGCTTAAGATAATTATAAATAATATAACTAACTTACTCGTAATTAAAGTACTTACTCTTAGTAATTAACTATCGGATTTTCTTAGTAAAATAGCGAAATTAAGTACGACTTAAGAGATTACTTACGCTTTAGCGAATAGTAGTAGTTGTATTAGTAGATAATCTTCTAATATTAGTTCGACTTTCGCTACTACTACTATTACTGCTACTACTACTACGACTAGAAGTCGTAGTAGTATTACGCTTCTCGTTATATATCTTATAAGCCTACTTATAAACTAATATAATCTTAGAAACGTTACGAATAAAACTATCGAACGTTTATCTAAGCTTATAGTAGAATATAACTAATAAAATTTAGAAGAAAAAAAGTAAATATTATTATATCTCTAATAATTATTTAGTCTTAAGTTTATATAACTTTTCTACTAAATAAATAAAGTTGTTTTTAAACTTATTAAAGTTATTATTAAGTTTTATAGTTAATTTAATAAATATAGTAATAGCTTTTTCTAACTCGTTTAGGTTATAATAATCTCTTATAAGTAGTTTATTAAATTAATCGTAGTAGAAATCTAATTAGAATAATAGTTAAAAAAGTAAAATTAAAGTAATTAAATAGTAAGTCTTTTTAAATATCTTTTAACGTAGACTCGTTTTACTAAATCGTTATCGAAATAGTTTATATTAACGGCTAATTTATTTAAAACCTAGTAGTATTAGACTTTAAAAGATATAGTATTTTTCTTTTTATCGTTAAAAAAGATTAGAAAATTAGTAAACTTAGTAAAATAGTTTTTCGAAGTAGTTTATAATATTACCGTAATAAAGGTTTATAGATAAAACTAAAGTAGAAAGATAAAAAGATAAATAGTATTCTTATTATTTCTAATTAGATAATAGTTATCTTCGGCGGCGAAATTAATAACTTTAGCTCTTTAAACTTAGTATTTTAAATCGTAGTTTTAAAAAATAACCTTAACTACTAATTTATTTATAGAATTAATATAGTAATTATATTTCGTAAGTTTTATATAAAAGCTAATAATTTAAGTAATAAATTTCTTTTTACGATTTAATATAATATAATTACTTATAATTAAGTTAATAATCTTATCGTTAAGATCTTTAACTATTTCTTAGAAATATACTTAGTTATAATCTAATACGTAAGCGATACAATATAAATCTTTAACTTACTACTAATAAACTATTATTAGGAAAATATATAACTTTATTTCGTAGAATATAGTTTTAAAGTTTTTACTAATATATTCTACGAAAATTTTAGCGTTTATTTAGCTTTTAACGTTATTATATATAATTTTACTTAATATCGTTAGTAGAGTAAAAGGTATAGTAATATCCTTTTTACTATAAATTTCGGTAATTTTCTTAAGATACTTTTAGAAGTCGTTTCTTATTAGAATATTAGATTAAGTATCGTAGTAGAGTATAACGAATTATTCTTCGTTATTAAGCTTCTACTACTTTTCGAAGTATCGTTAGATATTTACCGAGGTACTACGATGTACTTCGCCTTTAAGCTACTCTTCGTTATTACTACTAGTAATAGTATATATATTCTAATCGACGAGGTTAATCTAATACTTCGGTTTAAAAGAATATTAACGAAGTTTTATATTAACGTTACGAATCGACTTAGAGTACCTTTATAAAGTCGATTACATCGAAATATATTATCTTATATATTAGCTTTTAGTTTTATACTAATTAGATTTAAGCTTATATATTAGCTTATTAATTATAATCAACGCTATTATTATTAACTTTTTAGTCTAAGTTATTAAAATAGTAGTTGATATCTAAGTTAACGTAGTCTTAAATAGTTAACTTAAGTAGCCTAATTTTCGATCGGAAAGATAATATTCTATCTATGTATTTAGGTATCGGTATAGTAGAATCTACGAATCTTATCGATCTTCTTATTCTTTTATAAAGTTTAAAGTTTAAGGTTCTTTAATAATACGTTTATAGCTATATATATTTCAAATTAATCGGCGGATATTAATAAGTTTTCCTAAGTAATAGATACTAAATTGAAATATACTATTATAAGGTATATAGCGATATACTAAGGTAAAGCTATAGAACTCGTAATACTATAGGTAATATTTTAACTACTAAAAGGAAAAGGTAAAATAAAAGGTTTTGTAATATAAAGAACTATTTTAGTATACTTTACGTATAAACTACTTCTAAAGCCTTAGCGTATTACGTAACCTTATAGCGTTAAGCTAGATAAAGTATAAGCTACGTAGTTATATAATCTTATAAGAATACGTAAGTTCGAGTTACACTTATATACTAGTATACGAAAACGTTATAAATTTCGATATTTTCAAAGCTAAGTTTAAAAAAACTTCAAAGATACTCTTTAATAAGATAAAAATCTATATTCTTATTATACTCTATTAGAAGTAATAGATCGATAATATATACTGTTTCTTTATAATAGCTATTAACGAATATAACTTTCTTTATAAATAATACGTCGACTTTGTTAAAAACTTTCGTAAAGCTACTTCGATTACTACTACGAATCCTAAAACTATTTAAATTTATAAAGCTAATAGAAAAATTAAAAGTATAAAAGTTAATATAATCAAAGCTATCGAACGTATTACGTAAATATAAAGCGAATTCGAAAAGAAAGATATTCGTATTTAAGAATTTATAAAATATACGACTAAACTCTTAATAACTATTACTCGTAACTATAGTTATACTCTAAGTAATTAATATATTAAACAAACTAATAGAAGATCGAAACGTTTCGTTAAGTTTACTAATTTACTTTTCTTTAGTAATAATTTATCTAATAAAGATACTATTAAATTTAAAGATTAGTTCTTTCGTATTAAAGAAAAGCTAAAGATTAATAAAAATTACTACGATACGAATATTACTAAACGTATTTACGTTCGAAGTCGTATTCGTAGTAGTACTACGAAATAGTTATTCTTATATTTAAATAATAAGAATTCGAACTACTTAATTACTTATAAAGCTTTAATAAAATATTTATAAGATAAGTATTATAATAAGAATAAAGAAGATAATTATTTTAATAAGTTCGACGATTTAAGAATATAGCTAAGCTAAGACGTTAACGTATTTTAAAACGATTTCGTTTATTTAACTAAATTAGTCGATAAGCCTAAGATAAAATAGAAACGTAAGTATTATTATAAACTTACTATTATTTTCTAAATTACTACGGTTAAGAATTACTTCGATACTTTCGTAGATTTTATCTATTTAGTAGAATAAGTTATTTAAATTACTATACTTTATAAATATACTAATATTATTAGAATTATAGCTAAGGCTAAGACTACTTTAGCTAATAGTAGAAGTATATTAAATTCTATAATAAAGAAAGCTATAACTTCGACTTCTTCGCCTTAAACTACTAATACGAACGCTTAAGCTATTAACGAAGAAAGTTATACTAAGATCTTAGTCGAAAATCTATATAAATTTATTAAAGAAAGTCGTTACTTTAATTATAAATAAATTTACTATACTTCTTACGAATACCTAAAGGCTAAGAATACTAATACTAATAGTAGTAATTATAATATTCGTATCTAAATTATTATCGATAAGTATAGTAATAATTTTATAAATAAGATCGAAATTAAAAAGATTTTTAGTAAAGTTAATAATAAAAGTATAGAAAACTAAATACTTTAAGGAATAATATCTTCTTTTTAAAAAAAAAATATTAGTAATTATCGATTAAGACTTAAAAGAGATATTATTCGACTTTTTTTCTTACTACTTTAGAAGAATTCTATTAATAATAATTTATATCCGTCGTAGGCGTTCAACGTTAAACTATTATCCTCTACTATAGTATTTACTATGGAAATAGAACTAATTCAATTATTACGATCTAGAACTAATTAATAGTAGAAATATCGACCGAGCTGACTATATTTTCCTACGATAACTTCGACTTAGTACTAATAAAGATAATATAAGTCCTTTAATCCTTCCTCTTCGACTCTAACTTATCCTTTAACTTTTGTATAGCTTTTATATAGTATTCTCTCTTCGGAGTATTTATCTTAGTATAATCCTTCTTAATTAGGCTTTTGAGCTTAGCTATGTATCTACTTATTTCTTTTACTCGCTTTCTATTATTACTAGCGATCGCTTCGAGCGCTTTAATTAGTAGCTCGAAAGCGACTTTCTCGTTAAACGCTCTAGTTGGTTTAAAGAGGTAGATTAAGATAGTTATCTAATTCTACTTATACTTAGGGACGAGGACCTTAACTTTACACGTAAAGCGGTCTATCGTAGCTACGGTTTTAATCGAAGGGTTAGCTTCGCGACAACTTCGATGGTATAAGGTACTATTTACTAGCGGTTTTTGAGGTTATTAGATTATAAAGAGTCTTAGGGTTACTTAGCGTAGTCTTTGCAACTAGTTAGACGTAGTTAATAAAAGTAGTTGAATAAATCGCTTAGAAGTATAAAGCGTAGTAAGTTTTATATATACTAGTTTGTAGTAGTTAGTTCGGGCGATTAATAGAAGTAGTAGAATCAATCGCTTAAAGATGTAGAGATAGGAAAACTTATATAAGAAACCTAACTAGCTAATAAGTAAGTATACGGCTATTTGTACCTATTTCTCTAAGGTGGCGAGCTTACGTAGCTATAGTCTATAAGCTATTTTAAGGTTTACGGTTATAACTCGTTCGGTAAAGCTATTGATAAGTTCTAAGTTTACGTATATAAGGGTTTCGAAGCTAGGATAAAAGTTACTATACGAAAATAAGTATAAGTATCTATTTAACTATATATTCTATTATACTCTAAAAAGGCCGCCTTTGCTTACGTAGCGCTTAGCTAAATACTCTAAATAATAATTTATACGATAATTAATAATAAATTATCTTTATTAATTATAAATATATTATCCGATATAGAAATAAACAAATATTTCTTTATAAATACTATTTTCGTAAAGAAGCTATTAAAATACTTGTATTTTGATACGATTACGAATTTCCGACTTTATTTAGTTAAAGAATTCGATAGAAAAACTATCTAATATATTAATACTACTTTATAGAAATATTTATAAATCTAAAATAAAACTTTTTACGACGTATATTTCTTAGTATTCGATATAAAATATAATATTATTATTAAAAGAAAGTAGTTTAATCGATACAACGTTAAAGTTAACTATTACTACTAATATTTCGAGTTCTTAGAAGATTAAGCTATAGCCTCTTCGATATACGATATTACTATAGATAAAGTAGTGGATTCCTTTACTATTTCGCTAACGTTAAAAATATAAAATAAGATATATAATCGGGATAATCGGTTAGAAGAGTATTTCTATCGCTAAGCTACTAAGAGATATTTTAACCTAGAACGAGAAAAAGTCTTAAAATAAGTTCGATAACGCTTAAAAGAACTTTAAAAAACTATAAAGTATAAAACTATAGAGATAATACTATTAATTACGATTTATAAATTACTAATAATCCCTCTTTACTTATAGTATATAAGAAACTTTAATATACTTAAGGTACTACGTAGAAATTATAATAAAAGTATTAATAAGATATAAGAATTTATCTAATACTCTTAAACTATACTCGTTATTAATAATTAATAATCACTAATTTATATTTTTACAATTAGTTAACGAAATTATTAATATTATTCTAATTAGCGTAGTATTTTTAATAACGTTAATAAAGTATATATATATCGGCGTTACTAGCTTTTACGAAATTAACTAATATATCTAAGATAAAAAGGAAGAATATAATCGAATATTCGTTATTAATACTAATAATTTTCGTTAAAAAGCTTTTAATAAAGTACTTAAGTATTACTACGATCTACTTAATAAATTTAGTAAAATAGAATTAAATAAACTTCCTCTAAGCTAAGAAGTTTTCCGCGGAATTGACTCTTATCGTAGGGAGCGACGTAAAACTCTAACTAATACTGTAGCTCCTACTGTAGCTCTTACTGGGATAAAGGTTACTGTGTCTAGCTAATAGGCTCTATTGTACTTACTATAAGGTTTTCACTCGTTATACGGTTTTCTCTCAATTAGATAGTACTACTATAAATCTAAGGTCGGCGTTACCTCCTATGTATCTAAGTATATAGAGAAATAACAGTATATATATAAGCTAAGCTTATAACTATAAGATCGAGTTAAACGGAAGATACTACTTTAACGAATTAAATTATAATCTTTTTTATAAGATATCGCTTAAAAAGTTAGAAGCTTATTACTAATATATTACGAAAAACTTAGATAAAAGCTTTATCGAGTTTAACGTAGCCTTATAAGCTACTTTTATCTTATTTATTCCTAAAGTTAACGGAGAACTCTGTTTTTATATAAATTACCGAAAATATAATATATTAATACGGAAAAATTACTATCTTCTACTTCTAATCGAATAAACTCTATTTTATATTTCCAAAGCTAAGATATTTTCGAAAATCGATATCTAATAAGCTTTCTACTATATTTAAATATACCTTAAGAACGAAGAATTAATAACTTTTCGTACCAAGTATAACGCTTATAAATATAAAATATTTCTCTTCGAGCTAATTAATAGTCTTTCGTCGTTCTAACGATATATTAATAAAACTCTAATAAAGTATTTTAATAATTTTTATAAAACTTATATCGATAATATTTTTATCTTCTTAAGAACTATTAAGAAATACTAAATTTTTATATAACGAGTATTAAAACCTTTTTACGAAATTAGCTTTTAGTTTAACTTTAATAAATACGACTTTTATATAATAAAGACTAAATTCCTTAACTTTATAATTAGGAAAAATAGTATAGCCTTCGATCTAAACAAAATATCTATCGTATAAGATTAGTCGGTATTTACTTTAATTTAAAATTTAATCTTTTTTAAGCTTTTATAATTTCTATTATAAATTTATTAGAAATTAGAAACAAATCGCTAAACTATTAAATAACTTAACAAAGAAAAGATAAGTATTTATTCAAATAGATAACTACTAAGAAATATTCGATAAACTAAAAAATCGACTTCTTATAACTTTAGTCTTTTGCTACTTTATAGTTAAAAGGGAAACGAAAGTCGAAACGGATACTTTTAAGAATATCCTAAGAAGAGTATTATCTTAAAAGAACTCGAAAGATAGCGATTAGTACTCTATAGCCTTTTTCTCATCGACTATATTCGACGTAGAGATACGATACGTTATCTACGATAAAGAACTCTTTACAATTATATACGCTTTAGAATATTAGTAGGTAAAGCTTATTAAAATATAAACTCGCGACTTCGAAATCGTTACAAATTATTAGATATTCGAATATTTTAATACTAAATAATAACTAAATAGCTAATAAGTACGATAAACTAAGTTATTAATTTAGTATTACTTTTATTTAACCTATTAGCTAAGTACGTAAAATACTACTATCGACGTACTTTTATAAAAACTAAAGACTTCGAAAATAATTAAAGATAAAGAAGAACGTAAGAAATAGATTATAATCTTTTATTGCAAAAAAGCTACCGATATAGACTAGATTAATACCGTAGCCGGCGTTAAGATATTATAGCTTACCTAAGAACTAATATACGTTATAAACTTCGAAGATATTTTAGTTTTAAAGTCGTCGAAAGTAGAATTTACCGATATACTCTTCTAAGCTAACTAGTCTAATCTTAACCTCGAAGACTTCTAGGAATAAGCCTACTAAGATCTTTATATTCTATTTATACTTTAGAGAAAACGATATCTAATATAAAACAGTATATTAGTAGTTTTAGATATTAATAATCTTAGAACGTATCTTTTAAACGTAATCTATACGTACTTTACTACTAAATACCTAGGTAAGAATAAAATACGTCGATTAGCTTAAAAGTAATGTTAATAGAAGAGAATAGTCGTTAACGTCGATTACTACGTCGTTAATTATATAATATACTGTTTTATAAAGATACTTCTTCGAAATAAAACCTTAAGATTACTTTATCCTCTACTTATACCGATAAAGACTTAGTAGTATATCGTTATAGATTTTAAAGAAATACTAAAAGACTAAATACATTTCGATAATATATTAATTATCGTCGATAGTTTCTCTAAATACTATTATAGTATCTCTTATACTAAAACAATTACTATAAAAGAAACTACTATACTATACTACGAAATAAAACTATTTCAAACCTTTAGTTTACTAGAAATAATTATAAACGATAAAAAGCCTTAATTCGTAGTAGACTTTACGAATAAAGTATTATTAATCTTCGGTTTTCGATAAAAGCTATCGTTATTAGGATATTCCTAAATAGTAAGATAAGCTAAGATTATAAACTAATATATTAACTAAAAGCTAAAGTTATATATTAACTACATTTAGAGTAATTAGTCGACGAAGCTTTTAATAATAGATTATATATAAAATTCGCTCCTATATAACTCGATAGGATTATCCTCTTACGAAATCGTTTTCGATTTTCTTATACTTTATACGTAAGATTAGGAAAAACGTATCGATATCCTTAGAAAAAACCTAACCGTTAAAGAATATTTATCGTAGAAAAACGTTTAATAGATAATATAAACTCTAAAGAAGTATACTAACGAAGCTCGCTAAAGTATAGAAAAGGTATAAAAAGTAATAACTTAGAAAATAAATCGCTACTAGTAGAATCTTAACTTCGGTATTAGTAATAAAGTCTATATTTAAAAGAAAGTATAATTATTAAGTAAACTTAACGATAAGCTCGATTACTTTATAACTTAATAGTATTAAAAGATTAAGGCTATTTATAACTACTTTTATTAATTAAAAGTACTCTTAAGTTAACGTAGAACCGATACTTTTTACGCTAATAGGCTATATAAATACCCCGATAACCTATTACTTAAATAAGAATCTAAGTACTCTAACGCCGAAGATATACTTAGTAAATTAGAATAAGAAGTCGAAAAAGTCGAAGCTTCTAAGTTATACTATAAGAAGCTCTAATATTAAATAAAATAAAAGATTTAGAACTTAGATCTAGTTTACTACGACGCTAAGAACTTTCAAAATATAATAAAGAAGTTACGCTTCTTCTATAATACTAAGCTTAATACGTTAAGTCTTCTAAAACGCTTAGTATAGTAGGAAAAAGCTACTTAGGAGGACTATAAATATCTCTTTCACCTAAACGATAATAAACTTACTACCGATAACGTATAATTACGTAGATCTAGTCGATAACGTCGCGCGATCTAATATAAATAAAAGCTAAGTAAAAGTTTAGGAAATAATAAAAGGAAAAAGTTAACTTTAAAATAAATATAAGTTACTTTATAGAATCAATTAGTAACTAAATAAGTACTAAATTGTAGTATATTAGTATATAATATAGTAGAATTAAAGGCTTCTTTTTATACTACGTATTAATTAACCTCGAAGGTATTTTTCTACTACTTAGAAAGTAATTCTTAGTTATAAGTTTAATCTCTACTATATATAAGAATTACGTAATTACGCTAATCCGTAGTCGAATCTTGTTTTTTTAATAGAGGGGTAGTATTACAAGTTAGTAGGTTTTAGCAGTTCCGAAGCTCTATAAAGTATAGCTTATATACTTTACTAGTAGCCTACTAGTAGATTTCTAATATTACGTACTTACTATATTACCTTACATATATACTTACGCGCAAGGTAAGGTATAGACTTACTACGCTTACTTATATATTACACTTCGCGTTTTACGTACTTTATAATATTTCTCTTTTTGTTCTTTAACTTAGATATTACTATACGTAATTATTAGTATTATAGCTTTACTTCTTTCGATATTACACTACTCGTAATAGTTTTAAAGTTATCGATTTTACGAAAGTACTCCTTAAGTCGATATACAATACTAATATAAAATTCCATCGATATTCTTTCGAACCAAAGTATTAGATTAGTATTATCGATTAGAATACGTATACTATTATTAGTAATAATAACGAAGAATTAGAAAACGAAGTATATTAAAGTACTTCGGTCGATATTTAATAATACTTAAAAGAATAGTAGAAACTTAATACTAAAGAGTAGTTCGCTATATTCTATTACGATATAAAGTTTAATACCCTAATAAGATAAAACCTTTTAAAACGTTTTAAAAAAATTACTAAAATTTAAAATAAGTAAAGTATTATTATACTTTTTAAGCTATTAATAGAATTAAATAAAGTCGTATATAATAATATTAAAGGTTAAATAGATATTAAAGTTTTCGTAAATTATATCGCTAAGAACTTTAATATTATATTTTATAAGCTAAAGTTATATATTTTCTTAATTATAACTTATTAGTAGTAAGTAGAAGATTTATATTATATTATTTATATATTAGATTATAATTAAGTATACTTTTAGGAAACTATTAGAAATCTTAACGATAAAATTACTAATTTATAAACTACAAATAAAAATAAGTTTATCGTATCGAATTATAAAGAAAAGCTTATCGTATAAATTATTAACTTTTATACTAAACTTACGAAATACGATTATCGTATTAATTTTATAAATAAATTAGTAGCTAAAGTTATTCTTTAAAACTATAAACTAAAGTATTAAATTCGTAAGATTAATATTAATAGTTTTATTATCGAAGATTAGAATTATCGTTATCTTATTAAAAATATTATTTATCTTTTTATTTTTCTACTTTAATTTTGTTTATAAACTCTTTTTATAATAACTTTGTAGAATTACTTCGAAGAGTTATTTAGCTAAATTTACTAATCTTTTAATCTTTTTTAATAATAAAAAGAAAAATATTATAACTTTTAAAGTTTAATACTATTAAATTTTAAATAAGTTAATCGTTAATATAAACTATTTCGATAATAATTTAGTAAAATAAGTTTACGTTAAAAGATATTTAAGAGGATTTCCTATATAATCGTTTTAGCTTTATCTCTTTAACCGTTATTCTAATTAAATTTAACTACGACTAATTTAATAAATTATTTATAAGAAGAATACTATAGTCTAAATAAATTAAAAGAAGTTACTACTATTTTCGCTAAATTAATTATAAAATCTAATAACTATTTTAATAAATTTAAAAATAAATTTATCTATTTAGTAAGAGAATCGTATAAGCTTAAGACTAAGTAGTTATTAAAGATATAGTAATATTTATCTTACTTTTTATAAATTTCGTTAGTTATACTCTACTACGAGTTTAGATAAACGTTCGATAACTTTACTCGTAATACTTCTAAAATTACGTTAGTTTATAAGTAAACTTATAAGACGTATAACGAGAAACGTAATACTACTACGACTTTAGGTCATAGTAATAATAGTAGTAGTAGCCGAACTAGCTTTAGAGAATTATCTACTAGTATAACTACTACTACTCGACGTAGGACTAATATAAGTACTACTTCTAGTTAAACTTAGCTTTACTACTTTATTAAGAAGATTCGATGACTAATTACCGAAGGTAAGTACTTTAATTATAAGTAAATCGGCTATATTACTTATTATTATCTTAAACCGAAAGTTAAAAGATTTCGTATAATAGAGACTTATATCTAATAATTCGTCGATTAGTTTTCTAAATAAGATTATATAAAAGATATTATAAAGGATATTATAAAAGATATTATAAAAGATAATAATAAGAAAGTTATAAAAGAAGTAAAATATTAATCTTACGAAATAACGACTTTTATTTAAGAAATATATTTAAAATATTAATACTTTTAATAAAAATTAGTAAAGACTAAAAAAATATATTATACGTATTTTTCTCTAAGTATTTTAAAAAAAACCTTTTAACTATTAAATATATAATAATTTATAATAAAATATTATTTTCTACTTATATATTATCTAATACGAATATAAATAAATACTTATTTGTAAATACTAAATTTATTAAGAAATTAAAATAATATTTATACTTAAAAGAGATTTAAAAATTTAAGTTTTACTTAATTAGAAAATATAATAAGAAAAAGATAATTATTTAATATATCGACTATATTTTAATAAATTATCTTAAAGTATAAAGAAGAATAGTTTAAAAGTCTCTTATTTCGTTTTAAATATAAAGAACGATATTATTATTAAATAGAAATAGTTCGAGATTTATAATATATAAGTTAATTATAAAGCTAAACTACTAAACTTTCCTACTAATTAGTTATTCGTACTACTACCTAATTACAAAATACCGATAAACGAAGTAAAAAAAGAACTACTTTATATTTTAAAAATCGAAAAAGATTATTAGTAATACGAAAACTAAATATACTACGAAGATAAATAACAAATAAATAATAAAGCTAAAATAAAATTAGTACTTAAGCTTTTATTTAAGAAAACTTAGTTATAATAGAAAGTAAAGATTAATAAAAGATTAACGAATTTAAAGTTATTAATAAAATACTAGAGTTACGTCTAATAAAGCTTTTAAATTACTAATAATATATATTTAAATTTCAACTCTTACGAAAAATACTACGTTATCTCGAAATAGAGTTTATATAATAAAACTTAAAGGATAACTCTCTTTATAATCTTTATAATATTATAGTAATAGATATTTTAGCTATCGAGAAATACGTATTATTCTATAGCTATATAAGAATTATTAATTTATACGAGATCGATATTATTATTATAAATAAATAGAAATAATTTATCTTATTAGATAATATAGACGAGTTTCGAGTAGTTACTTTAGATAAAGTACTAGCTTACTATTATAATTTGTTAAATAGTTTTAATAAAATAACTTCGAATAAGTTACTACTATATCGTATCTTAAATTACAAAATCGAGTTAACTAATAATATTCGATTAGAGGATTTGAGATATAACCTTTTTTATAAGATATTACTAGTCGAATTAGAAGTATATCGTAAATATATATATAATAGTCTTTATAAAGGATTTATAAAGTTAAGTTTAACGTCGTAAGTAACGATAATTTTATTTATACTTAAGGTTAATAGAAAATTATACCTTTACGTCGACTACTAACGATTAAATACTATTACCCGAAAGGATTAGTACTCGTTCCTTTTAATCGAAAAGATTTTAATACGAGTTAATAAAACTAAGTCTTTTACTAAGATTAATATTCGATAAGCTTTTTATTGTATACGTATAAATTTAGAGAGCGAAGAATTAATTACCTTTAAAACTCGATATAAAGCTTATAAATATAAAGTATTACCTTTTAGATTAACAAATAGTTCGTCGATATTCTAACGATATATTACTAATACTTTAGTAAAATATTTTAATAATTTCTATAATACTTTTATTAATAATATATTCGTATATTCGAATACTAAAAAGGAGTACTATTAATATATAAGGAAAGTGTTAGAAAAGTTGAGAAATATAAAACTTTAACTTAATATTTCGAAATACGAATTTTATATAACGTAGACTAAGTTCTTAAGGTTTATTATTAGCGTAAATAGTATTTAAATCGACTTTGAAAAAATATCTATAGTATAAGAATAAAAGAAGTTAAAATTATTACGAAGAATATAATCGTTTCTCGAATTCTATAACTTCTATTATAAATTTATTAAAGACTATAAACGTTTTACGTTTTCTTTTATAAAGTTAACTAAGAAAAGTATTACTTTTTAATAATCTTTAAAATATAAAGAAGTATTTAATAGTTTTAAAAACTAATTACTTAATACGTTAGTTTTAGTATACTTTATACTAAGACGTAAAACTTATATAAAAATCGACTCTTTAGATAAAATTATTAATAACGTCTTTTTATAAAAGCTAGATAATAAAGAATAATACTTAGTAACGTTCGTTTCGACTATAATATACTTAGTAGAAAGGAACTACTTTATATATAATAAGGAACTCTTCGTAGTAATATATACTTTATAGTTTTAAAGATTTAAATTAGTAGAAATATAAGTATATACTTTTATTATAAAGATAAATTATAAAGTATTAAAGTACTTTAATATAAAATAGAAACTTAGCGTATAATAAGTTCGTTAAGCCGAATTTATATTATAATACTATTACGTGTTAACTTATTACCTAAGAACCTTAAACGTAGTAGTAGACGTATTATTTCGAAAGATAGAAAGTATACTAATTTAGAAGGAAAAGCGCGACAAAGAGTATACTAGCGTATTATTCTATCTTATTGCGGAAAATCTATATATATATATATACTAAACTTAGACTTATAGAAGGATTTAGAAATATCGATAATATATTAAGACAAAGTAGAGATTAAGCTCTTAAAGGACTAAAATATCTTACTATTCGCGTTATTCGGAATAATCCTTATAAAGTACCTTTTATAAGTAAATAAAGAGAACCCTAACTTAGAAGTATATAAGATAAAAGTAAAGGAAAACCTAAGTAGTTATTATATTATATTAGACTATTACTTACTTTATAATAGTAAACAAGTAATATTAAACGTTAATAATTTAAAGATTAAATTAATTATAAGAGTTTATAGCCGATTAGCGATAATATACTTAAGAAGAAATAAGATTCGTAAGTTAGTAGTAACTTAATATTAATTCTTAAGATTTATTACTAACGTCGACTAATACGTAGCTAATTGTTTTTACTATTTTACTAAAGTACTTAAAGATAAGACCTTAAGCTTATTAAAGCTTATACTTATACCTCTTTAGTTATAGTAGAATATTATAATCGATTTTAAAAAGATACTAAAGGATAAAGTAAAGTTTAATAACTACTTTATTATAATTAATTACTTTACTAAGATATACTAAATAGTACTTTATCTCGATACTTATACGTCTAAGGAAGTAGTATTATTATACTACTAAAGGCTATATCGATAAGTAAGACTACTAGATATAGTCGTAAGTAATAAAGGAATATAGTTTATCTTTAACTTTATAAACGAAATATTAATCTTATTAAGATTTACTTAAAAAGTAGCTTTAATAAGCTACTCTTAAACTATAAGATAAACTAAAATTATAAACTAATATATTAATTAACGTTTACGTATATACGTTAATTATAACGATAAATAATTAAGCTATTATTATACTAGTATTAGATTACATTTAAGTAGGTATTTTATACGAATTAATTAGTATATTATTATTTATAGTATTTATAGTATTTAGCCGAGCGCTACGTAAGTAAAGGCGGCCTTTTTTAGAGTATAGTAGAATATATAGTTAAGTAGATACTTATACTTATTTTCGCATAGTAACTTTTATCTTAGCTTCGAAACTATACCTCGTATACGTAAACTTAGAACTTATTAATAGCCTTACTAAACGAGTTATAACCGTAAACCTTAAAAATAGCTTATAGACTATAGCTACGTAAGCTCGCTACCTCGGAGGAGTATAAATGCTCGTATACTTATTTACTAGCTAGTTAAGTCTCTTATATAAGTTTTCCTATCTCTATATCTCTAAGTAATTAATTCTACTACTTTTATTAATCGTCTAAACAAATTACTATAAACTAATTTATTTACTTACTAATTAAGACTCTCTCTTATATATATAAAATTTACTATACTTTATACTAATTAATTTAACTACCTTCGTTAACTAAGTCTAACTAATTATAAAGACTACTATACTAATTTAATAACTACAAAAGCTACTAATAAGTAATACCTTCGTCGAAGCTATTATAAAGCTAACTCTCCGATTAGAACTATAGCTACGATAGACTACTCTACTACGTATAAAGTTAAAGTCTTCGTCTTCGGGCGTAAATAAGATTAGGTAACTCTCTTAATCTATTTCCCTAAGCTAGCCGGAGCGTTTAACGAGAAAATACTCTTCGGGTTATTAATTACAGCTTTCGAAGAAATCGTTCGTATTAATAAAGAGTCGCGGAAGGAGATAAGTAAATATACGAGCCGGCTCTATAACTTAGTTAAGAAGGAGTATACCGAGATAATGAAATAAGGTAGCCGGCCTCCTCGAGGAAGCTAAAAGTTAGTTAACATCTAATAGAAGCTTACCTCAACTTTTAATTAAGGTTATCTAATAGCCTAAAACAAAAAGCTCTAGATAGTTAACAACTACTAATAATATACTACTTAAGCCCCTTATTAAGACCTCTCTTCTATAATATTACCTAAACTAGCCTTCTTACCTAATTTCGTATACTAAGAACCTTTTAATTAACTCAAAAGAGCCTTAGTACTATAAAATAAGGGCCCTAAGACTCTTAGAAAGTCGTTTCTTAATAACAATATAACCATCCTCGTCGAGTGAATCGAATCTCTTAAGCTAAACTTATATAACCTAAATAAGAGTATATATTAATTAGTTTAAGAACTTTAGCTTAACCTACTTTCAATAGTAATCTTAGTAAAGGCGGCGAGTATAATAGCCTCCGTAAGTATAATAGAGTAGTAAAAAAGAAGAAGAGCGAAAAAGTAAATAAAAATCTATTTCTTATAGTTAATAAAAGATTAAAAGTAAAAAGTACTCGATTAGAAAGCTTAATTAAAAGATTACTAATATACTAATAGTACTAGAAAATCTAGAGAGACGGAGGAGGATCTTAAGAAAGATCCTACGTCGACAAACTAGTTTTAAGCTATAAAAAATATCACGAAAATAAGCTTATATACCTAGCTAAAAGATTTGATTATTCAAAGTAGTACTACTAAAAGAATATAATATTTATAAAGAATAAGTATTATAAAAACTTCGATAAACTAAAAACAAATACTTTAAAGAAGAAGCTTTATTAAATAGAGAAGAAGAAATAAAAAAAAACTCGTTAAAATAGAAATAAAACCGAAGATACTAAGATATAAAAATAGAAGTAGCCGACAAATATCCTTATAACTTAGAAGAGATTACTAAAGGTAAAACAAAATAAGAAGAAAATAACGTATAAAAAAAATAAAAGGAAAAAAAAGAAAAATAATAAAAGGAATAAGTTTTATAAGAAAAGTTACTAAATACTATAATACTTATAAGACGCTACTATTAGTTAATTACGTTATTATAATATACTTAACTTAATAATATAACGTTTAAGGAGAAGTTATTTAGCGAGATAATTAAAACCTACGTAAATAAGCGTTATTACTTATAAAAGAGTTAAGTAATTCGCCTAAAGAATAAAAGGAAGGAATAAGAAGAGTACGAAGAGTAAGAAGTATTAAGCTAATCTTTTAATTAATAACCTTTTTACTTATAAATTTCGAACCGTTAAACGAAATACTAGAATACTTATTAAATAGTTTATTTATAACCTATTTATCTTCTTTTATTACTTTCCGAAAATAAAAAGAAAAGGATATTATATCGAATATAAAAGACTTAAACGAATACTTCGAAAACGTAACTCCAAAGATTAAAGAAGTAACTACTATACTTAATAAAAGTAATACTAAATATAAAAGCAACTTGAAAGTAAATACGACTACTAATCCTTCTATTAGCCTAACGATAAACTTAAAAAGGTTTATACTAAGTCTATAATTACGTTTAAAAATAAATAAAAAGTTTAATAGTAATAATATAACTAATTATTTAGAATACTTTAAAGTATAAGCTATAGCTTATAGAATCGAAAGAGATTTACTTCGCTAATTCTTTATAAATATAGAGTATTTATTCTTTTCGAAGATACTATCTTATACGAAGAGTATCTAAGATTAGAATAAAATAAAGAAAATACTATAAAAGATATTTGCTTTATAAAATATAAAGTAGTTATTAAATCTACTTAATTAAATAGATACTATTATTAAGAAAAAGCTTTTTAACGATCTTTATAAGATATAAAAAGTTATCGAAAAGATTAACAAATTAGTTAAAAGAGCTACTAACGGCTAAAGAAAAACCGAATCTAATTAATATAACTTTATTTTTCATAAGAAAATCTATCGAATATTACTTAATACGTAGAAGAATAAAGTTAACGATTATTTCTTTAATAAAGATACTAAAAGTATTAGCTAAGATAAGTTCTTAACCTATTTCTTTAAGATTTTAGAAAGAATAACTACTAACTTTAACGAAGTTAAAATTAAACGGTTATATAATAAACGAGAGATAACTTAAAAGATTACTAAGAAAACCTAATATTAGGAAAAGTTCGATAAAGAAATATTAGATAACAAAGAAAAAGAAATAACGTTTAAATAAACTAAGAAAATAAAAAAGAGTAAAGATTAGCTTAATTAAAAGGTCGCTAAGTCTAAAACTAAGAAGAAACTAATTAGAAGTTAGAATTTAAACGACGATTTATTAAATTTAAAAGAGTTTTCTAATTCCAACTATATTAAACTAATTTAAAGAAATACTAAAAAAACAATAAAAGATACGAAAATACGTAATATAAAAGAGAATAAAGTATATAATTAAAAGAATAATTAAATAAATAAACTATTAAAGTAGTTTAAAGAGTTGAAAATCTAACTTATAAAAGAAACTTAAAGATTATATAACTTTCTAAATTAAATATTATATACCTTTAATAGCTAAGTTAAGCTTAGAACTTAATAATAGCTACTAATACTATAAAAGCTACAAAAGTATAACAACTACTAACTAGTAAAACGTTAATAAAGATATATAAGAAATTTAAGAAATAGCGAATACTATATAAATAAAGGACGTTAATAATATAAAGTTAATTAAATTTGAAATGAGAGAAGTATAAGAAGTTTTAACTACTTCTTTTATAACGATAAAGGTTATATCGTCTACGAATATCTACTATCGAAAGATCTTCTCGAAATAAAGATATTCTATTAAAATAATTAAAAATCTACCGTACTAAGTAAAGAATAAGAGGACGTATATACTATCTTATCGTATATTATTAAAGATAATTTTCGAAGTAAATAAAGAGCTTTAATCCTAATTGTATCGGCTAACTTAGATACAGCTTAATAGTAAGCTTACTATAACCGATATCCTATATACGAGCTATAGTTTAGTCTACTTCAAAGGTAATATACTTCGACTTTTACGTAAGAACTATATAAGAACTATTAAATTAAGAAAACAACTAAGACTTCGGCAAATCCTACGCTTACTAATATCTTATCGTATATATATTTAACGAATCGTTTCGAATATATAAATAATTAATAGATTTATTATATTCAAACTAAAGAGAAAGAAGATAAGAAGTTAATACTCGTTATAAAACTAACTTTAAGCAACGAGATTTAAGTATATATAACTCGCCTAAATATATCGTTGAAAAGAATTATAATAAATGAGATTTCGTAGTATATACGAGTTCAAAATATCACCGAAGAAGTATATCCTACGATAAAGGAAAACGAAAAAGAAGATAAAGAAATAACAAAGCCTATCCTACGCCGATTCGATAAGCTAATACAAACGATATAATCGCGAAAAAATAGTAATAAATCTTATTAAAAACAACTTAAAGCTACTATAGATAAGTAGAAGGAGTAAGATAATACTCGAAAGGTAAAGAAAGTTTAAGAGAAAACTAATTCTAAGCCGAAATTAAGATTTAAAGGCGATAAACGTTAATTAAACCGATTAACGTTTATAATTAAAAAAAACCTAAATACGATAGTAAAGTTAACGCTTAGTAAATTAATAACGTTGAATCTTTAAGTTAAAACGTAAATACTTAATAGTTTAATAAACAATTCTTTAGAAACTAAGATAATTTATTTAGATAAAACTAAATCTAAAAACTTAACTATTATACTAACAAAGGATACTATTTAAGTTAACTTAGCTACTATTTAATATAACTACGACGAGATAGTATAATACTAAGGAAGTCGTATACTTAATCTTAAGGGCTTTAACTTAATAGATAAAGAAGTTCGGAATTACGTTTACGAATACTTACAACTAGCTTATTATACTAACCCTAAATATTAATATAATACGAGTCGGTAGAAACTAATAATTATAACCAATTTACTTATTATATACGTAAGAGTAAGCCTAAATAAATATACTAAGCTTATTCGAACGATTTTAGATACGAAGGCTAAAACTAATATAATACTATTCGAGTATATAAAACGAAATAACCTAATTTTTCAAAAGTTAGTATACCTACTTCGATCGAAAGGAATATACGCAAAAGTAATACTATTCGTAGGTACTATAGTAACCAAAGTAAGTATTAAAAATAAGTCCTTTAATACCAAATTCCTCGTTTTACTAAAAGGTAACCTTAAACAAATACTACTAAGTATATCCTTTATCTTAGATACTTAAATAAATTTTTATTAGGAAAAGGATAACTATAGGGATAACGTCTTTAAAGCTATATTTATAATCGAAAGGTTTAAAATAATTATTACTTATCAAAGCTATTTAATAATATCGTTCGTCGATAACGAAGCTTAAGATAAAGCTTAGAAATTCTACAAAGTTCTATTAGAATATCGGAAATACTATAAGATCGACTATAATATAAAAAACTAGATACCGATAGTAGTTTAAATAGAGTCGAAACTATTAATAGAAACGAAACTTTAGAATTAGAATTAATTAATTAATAATACCCCGAATAAGCGTAGTAAAGACTTTAAAAAAGAGAAAGTATTAAAACAAAGTTATTCGAAGAGGATATAATAGTACTAATATTATACCTTAAGTCTTACGTTACTAGTAATAATAGCTTATAGTTAAGATTATATTAATTAAAAGCTTAGCTATATTTGTAAAAGGTATAAAAGACTAAATATATAATAATCGATAGAAAAGCTAATATTAAGAGTTAACTTAAACCCTTAAAAAGAATAGTAGTAGTATAAGAAAGATAAAGTCTACATATATACTCTATATAAATAGAAAATAGATAAAGTCTAACTAATAAGTAACGTTTCTTTAGATAAAAGTACTTTTAATAGTAACTTAGATTAGAAAAAGAAGGAATAGGAATAAGTTAAAAAATATTTATAATTACCTAATCTAAAGTACTTAGATTAGATTATACTATAATTTAGCAAGCGAATTCTAAGTTTACGATTAATGTTCGAATATATCGAAGTTTTAAGAATAAAGGTTTCGAATCTACGTCTAACGGAATAGGACCTCTTCTTATATATTATTAAAAATAGGGAGGATACGCTAACGTAGGATTTTACTTACTTCGAGAAAATCAAAAATTATATTATCCCTCTATAGGTTATAAGGATAGTATTATACGAATCGTAGTAATACTCTACGACTAATATACTACGGATATTATTTTTTATAGTTATCGAGATTATTTGCGAAAAAATTAACCGATAAGTCGTAAAACCTAGGTATAGTCTTTACTATAACTCCTAGTTCCTCGTAAAAAAAAAGGATAGAGGATATCGATTAATAAATAATATTTAACGACCGAATAAAGTAACTTTAAAAGATACAATAATTACTTTTAATATAGAAGAAGTTATAGAAGAGTTAGTTATAAATAAGATCTTTTCGGTAATTAATCTATTTTTAGGCTACGACTAAGTAAAATTAGATATAAAAAGTAAAAACTTAACTATATTCTTTATACTATTAAGTCTTTACCGAATATATACCTTTTTTATAAGAATAACTAATTTAATTATACAATTTCTAAGAGTTATATATTACTTATTAGGACTACTTATTCTTTAAGTATATCGGCCGTTTATAAACGATATAAGAGTAAAAGGATTCGAGACTATATACGATAATAAAGAAGCTAGTCTAAAGATCTAGAGATATATCTAAAAGTACTTAGTTAATATTAATCAAATACTTATTAATCTCGAATTAAGGAAAATAGTAGTTTCTATAGTAAAATTATAATAATACGTTCTTAAAGGAATATTCTTAAGATATATCTACGAAACTAATAGACATTTACTTAACGAAGTAAAGGTTATAAAAATCAAAGAATAGATAACGTATCGTTTTATCTTAGAAGTAAAAGGCTTTCTAAGAACGGCGGGTATCTACTATAAAAGACTATTCTACTTTATATAGCTCTAAGAACTTCTAAACCAACTCTTTAGAAAAAGAGTAAAATTTCGATAAAGCGAAACCGAGAAGATAATAATAGAGAAGATTAAAGCTACTTTTACGTTACCTCCTATATAAGTTAATATTAACTATAAGAGTAAAAACGAGATTATACTAATAATCGATACGAGCTTAGAAGGCTAGGGAAGAGTTCTAACTTAAAAGAAAAAAGATAAAGAACGATATCTAATCTAATTTTATAACGGTATATAGACTAATATAGAGAAAAGATATAATATAACGAAGAAGGAGTATTAAAGTTTAGTATTTACTTTTAAAGCTTATAAACGTCTTTTCTAAAAAGCCTATTTCGTTATAGAAATAAACTTAATAATATTAATATACTAGATAAATAAATCTTTCGACGAAGTTCTTAATACTATCCTTATAAGGTAGATAGACTAGCTTAGAACGTTTACTTTTAAAATCCATTATATTAAAGGTAAAGATAATATAGTAGTAGATACGCTATCCAAAAAGATATTAAGTATATCTAATTAATAAAACGTTATTAATAACGACGATCTAGACGATTATATCGATTCGCAATTATATTTAATTAGAATCTTTAACGCTACGATTAATTAAGAAGGACTATACTTTAACGGGGACTAGGACAAAGAGTTCTAAAATATCGCGGAATACTTTATAATAAAAGCGAAGCCTAAGAGAATACCAATTAATAAGTTTAAAACTTAGGCTAAAAATACAAAGTAATATATCCTAAAGGATAAAGCCCTTTAAAGACGCTAAAAAGATAAAGACCGACTCTATATAAGAGTAGTAGAGAACCGATAAAATTAAATAGACCTAATTAAAAGGGTTTATTATAGGTTTAAATATAAGAGAAAAGAAGTAACCTATAATCGTTTAAAAGGATAATATTAGTAGAAGAGTCTTTATATCGATTATACCTATACTATTAAAACTTACGATAAGTACTAATAGTAAGCGTTACGAAGATTTCAAGACAACTACTTATATACTATACTATCTTAGCTTTTTTGGAAGATTTATATAAACGTTAAGTTTATATTATAATACTATACTTTTTAATACTTCGTTAATTATAAATATAATTTTACTAAGTTCGTTAAAGTAGTAGCCTTAGCCAAATACGATATAAAATCGATCTACGTATTCTTAATCAAATATATTATCTTAAGATATAAATATCTAAGCGAAATAGTAATAGATAACGGAGTAGAGAATAAAAGTAAAGTTAAGAAACTCTTTAAAGACTTCGATACAAAAAGAGTTACGATTTCTATATATAACTCGCTAACTAATAATATTATTAAAATAAAGTATTAGTCCTTCGTATCGATAATAGCTAAGTATAAAGTATAATAAAGAAAATCCTAAGTAGAACTACTCTCGTTCGCTCTCTTTATAGATAAAACTATAATCTAATCCTCTTATAGATATTCCTTTTTTCAACTAATTTATAAGTTCGACTTAATTCTTTTATTAGAAAAGGAAGTACTTACTTAGCGAATTATAAACTAAAAAAATATAGAGTCCTTCGATAAATTAATCGCTATTAGAATAAGAGTACTATTAAATAAGGAAGAAGATATATTATTCGTTAAAACGAAAGTTGTAAAATATCGGAAGAAGCTAATAATATAAAGAGATAAAAGAGATTTTTATCGATAACGATCTAAGAATACCTAACTTATACCTAAAGACCTCGTATTAGTATATAATATACGCTACAATATAGATATATCGAAGACGTTAAAGCTAAAATTCTAATAATAAAGACTTTATCGAGTCTCGACTATTACCTAAAATAATATAGTAAAGCTAAAAAACCTTAATAAAACTACCTTAGTAAGTACTTTCGCCTAAAATCGCCTAAAGAAATACTTCTAAGACGATAATATTAGACTATATACGCTAATAGGGATTAACCCTCTATTCCTATTATTAACTAAGAGCAATTTAACTAGCTTTAAGGAAAAAGGTATCTTTAATTAAAATATCGCTATAGACGTAGACTCTAATAACGATAAAACTACGATAAAGGAACTAGATAATAATATATACCTACTATAATCTAATAATAAAGTAGAAGTTTAGATTCTACAACGAATTTTCGAAGGCTACGAAAAGGTTAACTACGAAATAGAAGAAGTAATCTACTAAATAAGCGTAGAAGTATACTTACGCCTACCGCTTTTACCGACTTATAATAGCTTAGTAAAAGTTCCCAACTCAGCTATAATTAAGTATAGAGAAAAGCTAAACTTAAGTCGATAATAAAAACTATTAGGTATCGAGAACCCCTACGTTTTTCAAAACGAGGCTCTTAACGTTTTAGACTACTTATCTATCTTCTTTTATACAACTTACGAAGAAGAATAGACCTTCTTAAGCTTACAATTTACTTACTATTTTCTAAGTAATAAAGAATATATATATAAAAGCCTTTAATACTATATAATAATTCATTATACGTTACTTCGCTATAATATACCTTTAATACTAAGAGTAATCCGAGCCTAAACGGCTTTAAAGGTAATAGTACTTCAACTAAATACTTTTAATTAAACAAATAGCTTTAACGTAAAAGAACGAAAGTAAGAACAAAATATATTAATATATATTACTATTATAAGAAATATTTTAAAGTTTCTCTATAGAGAAACCCTAAAAGAATCTAATTATATAATATATTTATTAAATAATACTCTCTATAAAGAACTAATCGAATATAACCTATATAATCCTTATTAAGAGATTAGTTTAGATATTATTATAATAAAGAGAATACTACGAAGTTTCTAAGGAAGTAATATAACGAGTAAAACTATTATAGAAGCTCGTTACCTTCTACAACTAAAATTCGTAGCAAATAAAACTAGATAACTAAAATACTATATATTAGTCTTAAATATCGCTTAAAATATTCCAAAAGATACTTAGTAACGTTTCCGATTAGAAAATAACAACTTCGATAACTATATACTACGGCTTACTTGTATTAACGAACGATTATTTAAAAAAATACCAATTATTATACTATAAGAGACCTTAGAAGAAGATAACGATTAACGATAAGACGAATAGTTCCTATTATACTAATACTAGCGAGAAAATACGTTTAAAGACGATATTAGAAATCTATATTATAATATTAGCTAATAAGTAGCATAGTTAATAATAACGAAGCTATTTAACGATAAAGAAGCTAGTAACTTCATTTTAGATATAACGAATCTATTACAAGTCTAAAAAGGCTAGGCTATAATTAAAGACTTTAACTAAAATATCTAAAAAGCTAATACCTTAATTATAATTAGATATAACTTCTACTTCTACTAGTATCGAAGAATTTACCTAGTTATAAAATATAAAATAACAAAAGTACTAATAGAGACAATATAATAACCCTTATATTATATAACTCTAACATTTTATAGTTAGGAAATATATCTCGTATTAACTATAAGATATAGTATAAACGATATTTCGTACCTAAGATAATAGTACCTCGGAAAGAATTTCCTAGGAGTTACGATAATAGATATAAGACGATATATCGACCTAGGTATTAACTTAGGAGATATAGAACGAGAACTCTTCGCGTTAGGAATAACAGAAGTATATCCTAATTCCCAAATTCAATAATAATAACGAATAATCAAAGGTTTATAAACGTTGAAAAGCGAATATTAATATAAGGAATAGAAAAAAATAGAAGAATTTAAAATCGAAATACAACTTATATAGATATAAGTTTTACGACTATAACTTATAAAAGACAACTTATACGATAAACGAAAACGATTTAAACGTTAAACCTAAAAAAATTTAAATAACGTATATAGTATTTATTTAATTAAACGATATTATATTTTATTTAAACAATATATTATATTTTACTATATTATAATATTTTATATATTTTATTTTTATATCGTTTATATCTACTTTAATAGTTCCGAATAGATGACTTTCTCGATAACGGCTCAAATCTAATACTAATAATAATTAGGATAAAGATAACGAGTCTAACTATAAATATACTTAGAAGAGAAGTCGATATCCGCTTTAATAACTAAAAGCTAGTCGAAAATTAGTTTTAGGGATAGAAAGATTACTATAAGAATAAAAAAGTAACTTATTAAAGCGTCTTTTAAGTTCGTTCCTAACAACTTATTTATAATTAGGAAAATTTTAAACAGTATTAACAAAGGGAATCCGATCTAACCTACAAACCTAAACAATATACCTACTTCTTAGAATATAACGTCTAATATACGACTAACGATTTAATTAAATACAACTAAAAAGAATATATTAGTATTTAAGTAAATATTATACTTATTTAAGTATTACTAAATAATTATTTTTAGATAAAAGATTACTCTATCTTCTAAAAATAGTAGAGAGGATAGAGATATAGGATAGATAATATCCGCTTCGAATCTTCTTTAGAATTAAAGCTTATACAACGTAGTCGATATTCGCTTCGATAACTAAAAGCTAAAGAAAAACGATAATTTAGAATTTATATTTTAAGGTTTAAGAAGTTATTATAGTTTACGTTTATTTAATATTACTATTTATATAAAAACTATTATTCGTTACCCTTAGAGATTCGTTACTAAACGAGTCTAATACTATTAGGTTCGAAGAGTTGCTTAAAGAAAGAAATATTGAATTCGTATTAAATTAGAGTATCTTATAATAGTTAATATAAAGCTAAAGTTGATATTCTATATAATAAGTTATACGTTTAATAATAGTTCGAATAATCTAATCGATAATAAATAGTATTTAAGAAAGATATTAGATATTAAAAAGGGTAATCTTAAGATCTTAGCTAAGGCCTAAAGGGATAATTTATATATTAAGAAAAGTTTAAAATACTTATTTAGTTATACAAATTATATACTATTTAATATTTTGAGTATATTAATATTATATATATATTTAGATAGATATTATATATTTTGGATTTTTTAAATAAGTTTTTAAATTTATACTTGAAAATTTTAAGATTTACGGTTTAAAAATCATTTAATTAAGACTAAAGAATTAGATTAGCCCTTATAATTTAGTTTTAGAAGAAAGTTTGTAAAAGTTACTAATCGAGATAGTACTATTTATCGAAAACAATTATTAAAAAGTTAAGAAGAACTTAATTAAATTAAAGAGTACGTTGCTTTATAGTATAATAGTTAAATACTACCTATAATCGTTTCTAAGATACGAAGCTAAGACTAACTAGTTATAAGCTAACGACTAGATTTAACTTTACTTTATAAGCTAAAATAGCTTATAATAAAACGCTATAAAGCGTTTAAAGTTCGAAAGAAAAGTATAGCAACTACGACTACTAAGAGAAAACTCGAAACGACTAGCTAAGGTAATACTAATAAGAGACGGTTAAGAGAATCTACCTATTCTTAAGTAACTCTTCAAATATTTTAATAGGGCGACTAAGAAGCTATTAGCGACGAACTACTAAAGTTTTTCGTAGACTAAGAAAACAACTAAAGACTTAATCAAAGAGAAGCTATACGAAAGGCGATACTACTACTAAAGATAGATATACTAATAAACTAAAAGGATATATAAATACTTAAAAGAAGACTAACGAAGGACGAACGAAAACTTAAAAGACTAAGCTAAATAGATAAGACTATATAGTAGGAATAGACTAAGTATTATATAATTAAAGAAATACTATAAGACTAAGGGACTAAAAGGAGAATTAGAAAAACTACTTAGATAATTAAATACTAGAAGAAGAGATATTAAAGAGTTAAAATTATTAACCTAAAGGAGTTATTCTACTTAGTTACTATAAGTAACTAATTTCTAAGCTACTTAAGATTTATAAGAGATAAGAAATACTAAGCTAAACGAATATTATTCTCTAAAACTTATAAGAATCCGAACTACTACTATAATTATATATTACTAAGCTTAGATAATTCCTTACTAATACTACAACTAATCTTAACTCCGAAGTACTACTTAATCTAACTTATCTTAAACTAAAGTAATATAAGTATTTATAAACGAAATTTAAAGGTTAAGAAAAGTCTAACGAAGAGTTTTATACTATATATCTAAAGTACGTATAATATAGTTTCGATAAGAATCTCTATCTTTTCCTTATAACGGCTCGTTAGCTATTATTACTATCTTACGAGGCCGTAAACGAAGATTACCTCTTTCGAACTAATTAAAGACCTTTATATAACAAATCGTACTCGTATCGGAGAAACTATTCTCTTCGGTAGCCCGTAATACCTTAACTATATAATTATCCTCTTTATCAAAAGAATAATAGTAGCTTAAAACAACGAAAACGTAATTAACGTACTACCTATTAAAATAATTAAAGAGAGAAATATACTCGATAAAAGGATAGCGAGTATAAATTAAGTCTTAATTAAAAGTACCTTATACGACAGTCGATATATACAAATATTCGTAGTACGAATAAAGTATAACGTTCTAATAACTATACGTAGCGATGAAAATGGACTGAAAGCGATTAGTCCGAGTTAATTTAGCTATATAAGTGCCGAACGGACTAGAATTCGGAATAGTAACTTAAATATCGCGAAAGCGATAGTTAATATACTTCTTTCTAATTATAAAGTAAAACAAGTCGTAATTAATACTAGAATACTAAAATAATTAGAGACGTAGACCCGAGTTAAGCTCTAAACGCTAAACGCTATATATAAGCTATACGCTAAGTAAAGGTATACGAACTAAGAAAACTTTAATTAAATAGAAAAGCTATTAAAAACGTATTAGAGAATATCGAAATAAGTAACTAATAAAAGGAACTTACGTAGTATAACGTAGACGAAATAAGTATATTAAACTATTACTCTATTTTATTATTAGAATAAACGAAGTCCTTAAAGAAATTAACTAAGAAGTTAAGTATACGTAGATACTAAACGGCGATTAGAGGGTAATACGTAAAGAGAATAGTATAGCTATTATCGTATAGTTATATCTAAATAGTATAGCAAAAACGTAAAGATAAAGCTATCTTAAAAATAAAGTATAATAAACGGTTAATTAAAAAGAAAGCTTAGAGTAAAAGATATTTTAGAAAGCTAAACTTATAAATATTAGCTATAAAATAAAAGGTTAAAGAAGAAGATAAAGGTTAAAAGTAGAAGAAATAACTAGTAAAATAGCTAAGAATCTCTTTATAAGGTACTAAAGCTTCGAATAATAACTACTAATACTTATATTACTTCCGAATTAAGAAGAAAGACTTATAATTAGATAAAGAAGTATTTCTATTAACTAAAAGTAAAGAATTAAGAGAAAGATAAGGTATAAGAAGTTTTAAGCTTTAATAAATTACCTTTAATTTCTACTTATACTAAAAGGAGAAGGAGCGATTACTACTTTAAGAGGAATTATAAGATTTAAGATCTTTTCTTATACTTCTAAACTTTCTAACCGACTTATTCTTTTATCTCTTATACTATATAACTTTCTACTTCCTTCTAATCTACCTTTCTTTTAAACTAAACCTTTCTTTTATACTAACCTAAGATAGCTTCTCTTTATACTATCTACCGTTTAGAAATTACCTTTGTTTATTACTTTTAATAGAAAACGGATTAATTAAGATATCGTCGGATATAAATACTACTAAATATTATTAAAAAGTATTATTTAAAGAAAAAATCGAATTAGCTAGCCGAAAACTCATCTTTTTATTCCCTATCCTAAGACAACGTTACTTTTAACTATCTCTATCTAAGTATCTTTTAATTATAGTAGATAAGTTTAACTAAAGCCGCTATTAGTCTAAACGTAAAAAGAAGATACTATCTAAATTCGAAATAATAAACTTAACTTTATATCGAACAAAGTATTCTTCTAAGCTATTATAAAACTTACTAATAAACGTAGATATTACTATACTAAGATCTAAACTAGTAAGATTACCGATAATAAGTATTAAGTAAGATTTACTAAGTACTCCGTCTATATTAAGACTTAGGTATACTAGTACTTCGAGAACGTAGATATTCCCTCCTTATATACTTACGGGAATTATACTTATCTTCCTTCTTCAACTTCCTTATACCCTTATAAGAACTACACCTATTCTCTCTATATCTATCTTATCGAAATAGAGGAATATAGTTACGCTATTCAACTATCGAATCTTATCTAAATTTACTTTCGACTTAATAATAAGAATAGTTAATCTACCTCCTCTTCCGACTTATAAAGTATCTACTCCTAACGTAAACGATATACCTATACTACTTAGATACGACTATTTAATATAAGTAATAATTTCGTAGAATACTTTTAAGTAAAGTTAACTACTAGTAAAGAACGATAATAGTCTATACCCTATTTAAGAAGAAATACTTTATAATAAGGAATAAAGGCGCTAAGCTTTACTTATAAAACTACTATTCAAAAAAGAAATTATTCTACTTAAAATCATCGATATAAACGATTACGAATAACTAAAGTTATTTAATAAAGGCGTTTTTTCTTATACAAAGTACTTATTTACAACTATACCTTTAAGTCTAAATAAGATAAAGGGTATTAAGTACTTTTACTATATAGCTAAACGGCTAGCCTATATTATAGTAGGAATATAAGCGGATTTCGATTAAAGAGACTTATTCCTATATATTCGAAAATTACTAAAGGCTTACGACTAACTTAACTTTAAAGCATAGTATATATATACTTATATAAACTACTTATACGAACTATTTAATCTTAAGAAGTAACTACTTAAGAAGGATATATTAGATTATCGTAGCTCTTAAGCTAGATTAATCTTAGCTTTAGGAGACTTAGTAGCTATAAATAATATCTTTTTAATTAACGACTTAATAAAGATAAAGACGAAAAGATTTTATAAGTAGCGAGATTATAGCGTATTTGTCTTACGTCGTTACTATTTCCCTAGGACGAGATTTTAGGTCGATATATAATATTAGTTAGCCGATAATATACTATAATACAACGGAGACAAGTACTATATAAGAATAATTATAGATTATATATCTAAGTTATAAATAGTCTAATTCTTCGATTTATTATATAACGATAGAAAGAAGTAATTTAATACTTTTAAATAGTACTTCGAGCTAATTATACGAGTAGTAGGATTTTGTAATTAAAAGCTTTGTTATATTTAATACAAAATAGTAGATATAGTATAATAGAGAAGAGGCTAAGAGTACTCTTTTATTATAATTAAAAATATCTATTAGACTTTAATCTTTCAACCCCTAAACGAAGGACTAAAGCTTAAATATTTTAGAAATACTACTAAACTTAGTATAAATTTATTAGAAGTTACAAAGAAGGACTAGATCAAAGGTATTCGGACTTAATTCAAATACTTAAGTAAGCTTAAAATTAGATAAAAGAAAGATATTCTAAGCTACCTAAGTAAAGCTTATACGAATAAGTAATATAATCGCGTATAAAAGCCTAACTAAGTATAGCTTAGTATAAAGTTAAAAGAGTAGTAGAAGTATACTTTAAAGTAGTTAAGCTATTTTTATAATAATAACTTAAAGCTAATCGAAGATAATACCGTCGAACGAAGTAAAAAAAAGAAATAGTTACGAAGAATTATAAATACCTCTAAACTTAAACCTTTTACATCTTTAATAGTAGCGTAACTACCTAAGCTTATCGAATAATAGCTAACGCCTAATTAAATAGAAAGATACTTAGATAACTTTTCTCCGAAACTAGAAAAGAGAAGTATTACTTAAGATATAAAGAACTTAAGTATAAATAAGCCTTTACGATAAAGCTCTAATCGTACGAAGGTATAGCTACTACTATAGTAACTTAATTTCGTTAACTTAGCGATATTAAGGCTAAATAATTAAGTTTTTCGATTTAAAGAATAAACGTTTTATTCTAAGTCTTCTTCGCCTTTATCGGATCTACTTAATAATCTTTTAGTAAACCTACTTAAGGAGAAGTCGTTAAGAATTAATAAGAAGAATATTCGAATCTTTACTAAAAGAGGATTAGTACCTAATATAAAAGGTAGATCGATATTAGCCCTACAAAGAAAATTAGTATAAGTACCTACTTAGTAATCTACGAGATTATAGTAGATAAAGTATACTACCTTAGTTATTTAGCTACGTCCGAATAAGTAGGCGCTTATAAAGGAGTATCTGTTTTATCTAAACGAAGACTAAGTAGACAAAGACTTTTTAGAAGGATTATATATCCGTAAATAGCTTAGCTAAGCTAAATATATAGAAGTATAAAATAATCCTAACGCTCCAAATCTAATATTACTATATAACCTAATAGAGTAGTATAAGAAGAAGAAGAAGTAAGATAGATAAAAGCTGAGGTAAAGACAAATTAATATAATAAAGCTATAGTTTTTCGAGCCCTACGTTATTTTTTATATACGATATTTTAATTAAAAATAAATAATCTCTACTTAAGTAGGGTTAAGTATTAAATCAAAAGATAGTTAGTCTTCGACCTCTTATCTTTCGAAAGGGAGATATAAAATAAGGTAGTTGACTTCCTTAGAGAAGCTAAAGGTTAGTTAATATCTAATAAAAGCCTACTTCAACTTTTAATCAAAGTTATCTAATAGCCTAAAATAAGAAGCTCTAAATAGTTAACAACTACTAATAATATACTACTTAAGCCTCTTATTAAGACTTCTCTTTTATAATATTACCTAAACTAGCCTTTTTACCTAATTTCGTATACTAAGAACCTTTTAATTAACTCAAAAGAGCCTTAGTACTATGAAATAAGGGCCTTAAAACTCTTAGAAGGTCGTTTCTTAATAACGATATAACCGTCCTCGTCGAACGAGTCGAGTCTCCTAAGCTAAACTTATATAACCTAAATAGAGGTATATATTAGTTAGTTTAGGAACTTTAGCTTAGCCCGCTTTTAATAAGTACCGCGGAGAGAATATATTATAAAAAGGCTATATAGAAGTTAAAAGTTATATTAAAGTCGAAGAAGAAAAGTTAAAAGACTTGAGAATATTATCTACTTTTATTAATACTAAGTCGAAGTTATCGTAGGAAAATATAGTTAATTTAGTTAGTATTTCTATTATTAATTAGTTTTAGATTATAATAATTAAATTAGTTTCGTTTTTATAGTAAATACTATAGTAAAGGATAATAGTTTAATATCGAATGTTTATAATAGTAGTATATTATTATATAAAGTAATATTTAGATTCTTAATACTAATAACTTTAGATTAAACGAAGTAAATTAACTTTAATAACTAAGATATATTAATAAAAGAACGACTAAGTAAAGAGAATATATAAAGAATACGCGATTATTTAAAATAGTATTACGAAGTAGTTAAATAAAGTATCGAAGTAGTATAAGAATATATATATACTTAGGTAAATCGTTACTAATAAAAGCTAAATTTTAAACTAAGATATAAAGTATTTATTCGTTAATAAGTATAGTCGATAAATAAGTTAGCTAATAAAGTAAAGTTTCCGATAACTTAATAATATTATAAAATAAATAAAATAGTAAAATCTTTATACTTATTAAAGGTTTTATTAGATTATTTTTTTTTTTATATAGTATTTTAGCACCTCTTACGACACGGTTTAGAACGTAATACCTAGCGCCTAATTCGACATAGTTTAAAATAGAGTTAAGGTTTACTTAAACTCCTAATTCATATAAACACTTTAAACCCCCTCAATAGCATCACCGATAAGAGTTACACTACGAACTCTATTTGCCTATAGACTATGGAAAGAGCTAGCTTGTAAGATTAAGCTTTGTAGAGGGTTATAAAATAGCTAGCCTACTTTGCCCTACGCTCTTTGCTCGCTTAGATCTTCTTCTACTTCGCAACTTTTCTTCTAATTGCAACTATATTGCAATATATCCCTACAAAACTAAGATAAATCTATTTACGCGCGTAGAATATATCTAACGGTGAGACGGCTCCACTTCTAAGTCCTAGCTTCGCTAATCTCTAGCACTTGGTAGATCTACGATGCTTATAACCTATATCACCGCCTATATTCCGGTCCCTAGGGTTACGTAGAAGGCCGAGACCTTATTCGCTACTCTATCGTTCGAGAACGATAAGGCTAAAGAAATCCCACGACAAAATCGTATAGATTAGTTAACCTCGATCCTTAAGGCCCTTAATCTAGTCTTAAAGACTAATGAGAAGCGCCGTAAGGAGGTCGAGGCTTATAGTAGTCGGATCTGGAAGCTCTTAAAGAAGGAGATCAAAGATTCGCCCGAGATTAGTAGTGTTGAAAGGGATTAGTTGTCGATTAAGATATAGGAAGGGAAATTCGACGATATATTGGCATATATACTAACAAATTGAGGGCCTGGGATCGAATTGGGAGTAGATAGAGGGCGAGACTATTATCGGAGTTCGGCGTGATTAAAGGCTACTATTTAGTTAGATCTAGTAGTTAAATAGTCTTAAGAGATAACTATTAGCTCTTTTTTTCGCATAATAAAAGACACGTTATTAGCCTTTTAACGCTATACCGAGGGCGAAGGTTTTATTAGAATAAAAAGACTTTAAAGTATTTTATATCGACTATTTAAAAAAGTATATAAATAATCTATTACCTAGGTAAACTATAAAGTATTTATAGCTAGTAAAGATATCGATAGCGAGTAAGAATAAAAGATCGATAAGATACTCGCGTCGCGAATCTATTACTAGAAGTTATAATATTAAGTATAGTAGCGAAGATAAAACTTAAACTTTATTTACTATAATACGGATAACTTTAAAAACGTAGTTTTTAAAATCTAAGCTTTCTACGCTTTAAATCTAAATACGTTAAAGCTTCTAAAGCGTTTATATATATAGCTATAAGCCGTAGAAAAGGACGAAACTACGCTTTTATATAAAGATAATAACGTACGAGCGACGATATAAGTAAAGCTTAAGCGTACTAAGCGACGATAAAAGTAATACGTTACGGATAATAGAAATATAATATATATTATAGTAATATTAATAGCGATAGAAAAGTTACGATAAAGAAGTACAATTAACTTAGTAATTAAATTATAAAGTTAAGATTACGAAATTAGTATAAGTAAGTTTAGTAAGTTAATTAGTATTACGATATAAACTAAGACTTAATAGAAACTAATATACTAGCTTTAATATAAACTAGCTCCTTTAACGATTCTTTTAAATATTAACATCGACTCGTTATATAAATAATTCTCTTTTCTACCTTTTCTCTTCGTATAATAATATTATTTAATATAATACTATTAATACGATATTATAATAGTTTATTATACTTTAAATCTTAAATACGTATATTAAAATATATTTAATTTACTTTCGACTTAAATTTATACTTATTATATATCAACGTACGAGTAGTTACTACTATCCTCGATGTAATACTATATAAAATTAAATATACTCTTATAATTAACGTTTTACTATTATCGGCTTAGACTTAGAATACCTAATCCTTAGTTACTTAACTTAATATAACGGACTAACTATAATACTTAAATATATTCGATACTAATATAGCGTTTAAGAACGATACTTACTCGAATACTACTTTTTCTAATTCTAAAACTTTATCTATAGTATATAAAGATAGGAATAACGATTACGACTCCGCTATCGTTTAAACCTTCGTAAACCTCTAAAGTATTTACTTTAAAACGTTTCGTAATAACTCTAAGACTATCGCTTTAATAATCTATTACTTTATCGATAGTAGTATTAAAACTTAAGTTATAAAGAATAACTACTTCTATTTTATATATATTTTCTTTTATAAATTCGATAACTTTATACGAAATAGTATAAAGTAAATAGCTTATATCGATTATATAAACTAATAAGTTGCCGACTTTTAAACTTAATTATATAAATTTAAAATTTACTTTTATTATATACGTTTTTAAAAAGTACTTATAAACTAATCTTAAGTTATATCTCTACTACTATAAAACGAACTATTTACGTTTTATAATACGTTCGGAAATACTCTTATACTAATAATAATACTAATAACGGTAGTTATACTTTTTACCGATACGAAGATACTTCTTCGACGAAATACTCTTAAGATTTCTATATATTAGTAAAAGCTCTTTTCTAATATATATACTATCCGAGTTAAAGACTTAATACAATTCTTTAGTAAAACATCTAACGATTAGAAATAGTAAAAGGAATATAATAACTAAGTAACTAATATTTATATTAAAATTATTATAAAGTCGTACTTATTTTAGGATTTAAACGTAAAAATCTTATATATTTAAAGTATTTAGCTAAGCGCTACATAAGCAAAGGCGGCCTTTTTAGAGCATAATAGAATATATAGTTAAGTAGATACCTACACCTATTTTCGTATAGTAACCTTTATCTTAGCTTCGAAACTACACCTCGTATACGTAAACTTAGAACTCATTAATAGCTTCACCGAACGAGTTACAATTGTAAACCTTAAAATAGCCTATAAACTATAGCTACGTAAGCTCGCTACTTTAGAGAGATAAGTACAAATAGCTACGTACCGATTAATTTCACTACTTTTATTAATCGCTCGAACTAACTACTATAAACTAGTCTATATAATAAAATTTGCTACGCTTTACACCGATTCATTTAACTACCTCTATTAACTACGTCTAACTAATTACAAAGACTACTATACTCGCTAAGTAACCTTAAGACTCTTTATAATTTAATAACCTTAAAAACTACTAGTAAGTAGCACTTTATACCGTCGAAGCTATCGCGAAGCTAACCCTCCGATTAAAACTATAGCTACGATAAACTACTCTACGCGTAAGGTTAAGGTCTTCGTCTCTAAGTATAAGTAGAATTAAGTAACTATCTCGATCTACTTTCCTAAGTTAGCTAAGGCGTTTAACGAGAAAGTCGCCTTCGAGCTACTAATTAAAGCGTTCGAAGCGATCGCTAGCAATAATAGGAAGTAAGTAAAAGAGATAAGTAGATACGTAGTTAAGCTTAAGAGCCTAATTAAGAAGGATTATACTAAAATAAATACTTTGGAGAAAGAGTACTATATAAAGGTTATACAGAGATTAAAAGACGAGTTAGAGCTAAAGAAGAAGGGTTGAAAGACTTATATTACCTTTGTTAATATTAAGTCGAGGTTATCGTAGGAAGATATAGTTAGCTCGGTCGGTGTTTCTACTACTAAACGCGCTTAGTCTAAGAGGTTTATCTTTTGCTAATCGACTATAAAGAAGGAAAGAAGCTATTAATTAATTCTAAATCGTAATAATTAAATTAGTTCCGTTTCCATAGTAAATGCTATAGTAGAGGATAGTAGTTTAACGTCGAACGCTTACGACGGAAAAATCTTATATATAATAATATATTTTATAAACATTGTTTTCTTATATATTTACCTTAAGATTTAAGTAATCGGCGTAGCTAAAATAATCTAAGTAGCTAAGTAGTCTAATTACTAAAATTTCTTCGCTTATTTAAACTATATTTATATTACGTCGAATACTAATATCTTCGCCGTATAAGACTACGAAAATTTATAATAAAAAAAGAAAACTTTCGTCTCTTTTATCGAGAAATTTATTAGCCTCGCGGAATAAGTATAGATTAGCTTAGTTATTTAAATTCGTAACTTTAAATCTAAAATTAGTAAGATATTCTATATAACGTTTTTACTATAATAGTACTATTTTACTCTAAATAACGTATTAGGATAAATTAGTTTATTTTAAAATTTAAGTAATAATATCTTTAACTACGAATTTTAGAACTATTAAGATTCTTTATATTACGTAGCGTAGTTAACTTAGTACTACGTTACTATTAAGCTAATTATATAATACTAGAGAGGCAACTTTATAGTCTTCGACGTAGTTTAAACGTTTAATTTAAATCTTAGTTTAAAAAGCTTACTTATAAAAGCTAAATAAGTATATTATTACGAATATAACTTCTATTTATACTATAAGTTTACTAACTATTATATATCGAACTACTTTATTTAAGAAAAACGTACTACGTTAATATGTCTTTATATCGTCGCTAAATTTACTCTTAGCGACGATTTAATTTTAAAAGATAAATACGTTAATACGAAAAATACTTCGTTTTTACTAATAATCGTAGATAAAGCCTAATTTGAAAGGTAATATATAATACTATCAAAGATTAAAATTTATATCTAAGAGTAGCTTCGTTTAGTATATCGTTTTATTTAAAGTATTTAGCCGAGTACTATATAAGTAAAAGTAGCCTTTTTAGAGTATAATAGAATATATAGTTAGGTAGATACTTATACTTATTTTCGTATAGTAACTTTTATCTTAGCTTCGAAACCCTTGTATACGTAAACTTAGAACTTATTAATAGCTTTACCGAACGAGTTATAACTGTAAACCTTAAAATAGCTATAACTACGTAAGCTCGCTACTTTAGAAAGATAAGTATAAATAGCTACGTACTAAAGTATATATATAAACCTACTTACTAGCTAATTAAGTCTCTTATATAAGTCTTTTTATTTCGATTAATTTTACTATTTCCATTAATCGCTTAAACTAACTACTATAAACTAGTATATATAAGACTTACTACGCGATTTATTCAACTACCTCCGTTAACTACGTTTAACTAGTTGCAAAGACTACGCTAAGTAACCTTAAGACTCTTTATAATTTAACAACTTTAAAAACCGTTAGTAAGTAGTACTTTCGTCGAAGTTATCGCGAAGCTAACCCTTTAATTAGAACTATAGCCGCGATAGACTACTCTACTACGCGTAAGGTTAAGGTCTTCGTCCCTAAGTATAAGTAGGATTAGGTAACTATCCTAATCTACTTCTCTAAGCCGGCTAAGGCGTTTAACGAGAAAATCGCCTTCGAGCTATTAATTAAAGCGCTCGAAGCGATTATTAGTAATAATAGGAAGTAGGTAAAAGAGATAAGTAAATACGTAGCTAAACTTAAGAGCTTAGTTAAGAAGAATTATACTAAGATAAATACTTCGGAGAAAAAGTACTATATAAAGGTTATATAGAAGTTAGAAAACGAGTTAGAGCCGAAGAAGAAGGGTTAAAGAACTTATACTACCTTTGTTAGTACTAAGTCGAAGTTGTCGTAAGAAGGTGTAGTTGGCTCGGTTAGTATTTCTACTATTAATTAGTTCTAAATCGTAATAATTAAATTAGTTCCGTTTCTATAGTAAATACTATAGTAGAAGATAGTAGTTTAATATTAAACGCTTACGATAAGTATATCGTTCTATATATATATCTTTATCTCTTAAAGCTCTTTAGTCTTAATATTATCTTATACTTTAATTAATTTTAAATATAAACTATTTAGTTTTATTAATTACTATTATTTATAGTATTTAGCTAAGCGCTACGTAAGTAAAGGTAGCCTTTTTAGAGTATAGTAAAATATACAGTTAAGTAGATACTTATACTTATTTTCGTATAGTAACCTTTATCTTAGCTTCGAAACTATACTTCGTATACGTAAACTTAGAACTTATAAACAGCTTTACCGAACGAGTTATAACCGTAAACCTTAAAAACATCCTATATAGCTACGCAAGCTTGCTACCTCGGAAGGGTATAAATACCTACGTACCGATTAATTCTACTAATTTTATTAATCGCTTAAACTAACTACTACAAACTAGTCGATTTATTTAATTACTTTTATTAACTATATCTAATTAGTTATAAAGACTAAATCTAATAACTACAAAAACTGCTAGCAAATAGTACTCTTTACGTTAAAGCTATTGCGAAGCTAACCCTCCGATTAGAACCGTAGCTGCGATAAACTACTCTACTACTACCACGTATAAAATTAAGGTCTTCGTTCCTAGATATAAGTAGGATTAGGTAACTCTCCGAATCTACCTTCCTAAGCTAGCTAGGGAGAAGACTACGTTCGAGTTATTAATCGAGGTACTCGAAGCAATCGCTAACGACGATAGGAAACAAGCAAAAAAGATAAACAGATACGTAGCTAAGCTTAAGAGTTTAGTTAAAAAGAATTATACTAAGATAAGTAGCGTAGAAAGAGATTACTATACGAAAGCTATATAGAAGTTAAAGGCTACGTTAAAGTCGAAGAAAAAGAGTTAAAAGATAGAGAAAAAGGGAGAGGAGGGAATATACTTAAGAATATTATCTACCTTTATTAGTACTAAATCGAAGTTATCGTAAGAAAGTATAGTTAGCTTAGTCGGTATTTCTATTATTAATTAGTTTTAGATTATAATAATTAAATTAGTTCTATTTTTATAATAAATACTATAGTAGAAGATAGTAGTTTAACGTCGAATATCTACGATAGTTAATTACTATTATATATATAAATATAATCTTTTCGTTACTAAGTTTTAGAAACTTCGATTCTTTTGTTTAGTAGACGAACTTTTACTAAATTATATTACTAACTTTATTACTATTTACTACTATATTAGTTTTATTATAAAGGAATTCTATTTTTACTATTATATACTAAATAGTTTAGATATTATAATTAACTTCTTTTAACTTTAGCGATATATTTTAAATATCGACTAAGTCGTTAGTACTATATTTATTAGAAGCTAACTAATCGTTAAAAGCTTTAGAAATATTAAATTAGTCGAAGATTTTATTAACTTTACTTAGATTCGACTTTTCTTAATACTTAACTTTTTCCTCTTTTACTAATAACTCAACGTCGAAGTTTAATATACGACCTAAGCTACCTTTTAACATATAAGTTATAATTTTATCTTAATAAACTTATAGTATAATACTAATACTAATACGATATAAAAACTCTTTAACGTTATTGTAACTATATTTATAAAAGTAATTTAAAAGATTTTATTTAATTAGCTAAATATTACTAATATACTTTTTACTTTTAACGAATTCTTAAGTTTTCGTATAAGATTATATTTAGCTATTTTATATTTCGAATAAAGATATTACAAAGTATTTTATAAGAAAAGAGCTATTAATACGAAAAAGTATCTTTTTTTATTTCCCTTCGAAATATTATAACTTTATCGATACTTTTTTATTTACTAACGTCGATAAATTATAACTTTACTAACCTTTCGACTATTACTATAAGATTAGAATTAAATTATCTTTCTATTTTATTTAAACTATTATATTAAAACTAGCTTACTACTTATATATCTAAGACGATATTAAACTTTAATCTAAATTAAAACTAAACTAATAATACTATTATTGTAAATTACTAACGATACTTATAATTTAACGTACGCGATATATATTATACAAAATACGTTAAGTAAAAACTTTAAATCTTATCAACTTAATTATCTAATCTGATAACGAGATTAAATAATAACAATACTAATAACCTTAGTAAAAGGATTATAAATAAGTAACTTACTAAATTATTTATCTTTAATAATAGTAAAGTCTTCGAATATTACTTTAACAACGAATAAGAGTATAAATATAATAAAGGAAACGATATTACTAAACTCGTTATAAGATAATAATAGAAAGAGTTATATTTTACTTAAAAAAAAGCGTTAAATAATACGCTTCTTTAGGATAAGCGATACGTTAAGATATTACTCTACCGATAATCTAATATTTAAAAATCTTTTTTAAAAGTTAAAGACTACGATATTAATATAACTATATTATAAACTAATAACAACGACTATATAATTAGCTATTAAGTTACGAATTAGAAGATAATAGACTTCGATACTTTTATTACTAAAAACTCTTATAATTTAACTTATTAAAAATATCTTAAAATAGCTAAAAACTTCGTTAAAAACTATACTTAAAAGATAAGTTATTTAGCTAAAGTATATTATATAAAGAAGAATAAACTTATATTCTTATTTACTTTTATATTAACTTATATATTCGAAGAAGTTAAAAAGATTAAAAGTAGACTTACGATTTATTATAATTTAATTACTTATAAAGATTTTAAAAAGCTTTTCGAAAAAGATTTATATATCTTTTATATTAAAATAATATTATAAGTCTTAATAATAAATATATAAAATATTAAAAGATAAACTTTATATTATTACTACGAAGATAAGTATTAATATAAATATATTAGATAAATAAACTATTAATTTAAGAAAATAACTTAAAGATAAAGATTATCTTATAACTAAGTTTTTAACTAAAGTATTACTAAAAGAAAAGACTATTATAACTATTAAAATAAACTAACTTATAGTTAAATTCTAAAATAAAGAAGAATTTTAAGATTTAAAAAAATACTAATTATAAATTATATTTTAATATTTCGATAAATAAATATAAAAAACGACGCTTTTAAAAAGAAGAATCGGAATTTAACTAGTAAACTAAACGTTAATAATACTACTAATAATTACCTTAGTCTTACGCTACTTCGTCGTAAGCTACGAAGTATAATCTCGTATTCTAATTATACTATTAGTAGTAGGAAAATTTAACGAAGTATTAAAGTAAATATTCTTAAGTTTTATAATTATAAAGTTAAAAAATATTATAATTTATAATATCTAATACTAATAGATAAAGAAGAAGCTTTATATTAATATTATAGCTACTTCGTAGATAATTTCGTTAAATAAACTTATATTAAAAGTTATATTCGAAATAAAACTACGAAGAACTTCTACTTTTATTTAAATAAAAATTCTCTTAATATAATTAACTCGTTTAAGAAATTCCCTACTTACTTTATACTTTATAGTACAATTTTAATAAACTAAAATAAGCTTTAGAGAAATTTAACAATTTCTATATAAAAGCTAATAACGATTATATAGAATTTCTAAATACCTTTATACGTTTAGCTAGTTAAAGTTATAAGTTGATTTTTAAATAAAAATCTAAGTTTAAACGTAAAATCTTACTACTTTTTCTTTAATAAACTTATTTAAGATTATATAAACTTTACTATATTATTTAACTAATATATTACTTTAAAAATATAAATTTTACCTTTAGTATAAAGTTAGAAGGTTAATATTATATCTTTTATTATACTAATAGTTATTTCTTAAGACTATTTTACAGTTAAATTTAACTAAATAGTAGCTTTTAATTATACTATACTACGATAATACTCTTACTCTTTATTTACTTTTAATTCGATCTTAACTTTTATTAACCTTAAAGCTTTTAATTTATTAATATAAACGCTAATACTTAATTAAGTCTTTTATTACTTATCGTAATACGTATTTAATTATTTTTAATACTATTGATTTTAGCTAAGTTTTTATACTTTTCTTTTAAGAGTTAGCAAACTTAATTACTATAAGCTTCGATTTCTTTATAACGTTTTTTATTAGTCGTTAAGACTAGATTAAAGACTTTGAGGATCAAAGTTAACTAGTTTATACAACTTTATCGTAGAATTTGTTTTATATAGTAGTTCTCGAACAATATAGTAGTAAGTAAAGTCTTAGCTTTTTACGTAACCTTAGGAACTAAGATATAAGTAGTAATTTAGAGTATCGTAGATTTACTAAGTACTAGAAGAGATTAGCGAAGCTAAGATTTAGTAGTAAAAGTAGAGTTATTTCACCGTTGAATATATTTTATAATCACGTATAGATTTATCTTAATAAATGTATTGTAATATAGTTGTAATTAGAAGAAAAGTAGTAGAAGATTTAAGTAAGTAAAGAGCGTAAAGTAAAGTAAGCTAGCTATTTTATAACTCTTTGTAAAGCTTAATCTTATAAGTTAGCTCTTTTTATAGTAAATAAAGTTTATAGTATAACTTTTGTTAGTAATACTATTAAGAAGGTTTAAAGTATTTATATAAATTAAGAGTTTAAGTAAATCTTAACTCTATTTTAAATTATATCAAATTAAGCGTTAAGTATTATATTCTAAAGCGTATCGAAAGTACTAAATAAAAGCTTAGTAATAAAAAAAAAGTATAGATTATTTTAACTTATAAACTTAAGAAAATTAAAGCTTTTATTATTATTATATCTTTAAAGAAGATTTAAGCGAAAGTAATAACAAATCTTACTATTATAAAAATAACTAAAGCTATACTAATATTAAAACTACTTCTAATACTACTTATAATACTAAAATATCGAATATTCTAATAAGATACTTTATATAAAAAGCTTTAAACTAAATTCGTAAGCTTACTAAGAAAATACTTTAATTATTTAAAAACTAATTATACTTTACAACTAACTTAATAAGTATATATTACGTAAAGCTTATATCGATATTATAGTTATTAAATATTCTAATAAGTTAAAAAAGTAACGATTTTAGAGAATTATAAGTTTATTTCTTTTAAAAGAAAAACTAATAAAAGTAAATATTAAAAAAACTAATCTCTTTAAAAGCGAAATAGTAGTATATTTATAGTTAAATAATTTTCTTAATAAGTTACTAAGTAGCTTATAAACTTATAACTTAGTATTTAAAAGAAAACCTTTTTTTATAAAAGCTTTATTCGATTCTAAAGTAAATAGTTTTATTTTAATTAATATATTATTATAAAATATATTAGCTATTATAAATATAAACTAAAATATACTTTTCTTTTTTAATAAAAAAACTATTATTACATTTAATAGTAAATAAGCTTAAATAGTAAATATACTACTCTACGTATATTTTTAATTCTAAAATCGTAAAGTAATAAATAAGTAGTATATTGTATTCGATATAAAGTATAATATAATTGTAAAACGAAAATAATTCGAAAAATACAATATTACAATTAACTAGTATACTAATAACTAGTTTTTCTTATAAACTAAGTATTAAACGATAAAATTAAAAATTTACTAAATACGAAAAGTATAATTAAAACTACTATATAAGTTATTATATAAGAATCTATCGATAAAAGTCTTTAACGTTAAAATAACTTGAAAATAAATATAATTGTATTAATAAATAATTAGTAAAAGCTAAAGCTTAAAGCTAGCTTAAAGTGAAAAAGTATACTTCGATTTACTTAATTATTTAATACTATACTCCTAAGCGTTAAAGACTACGTAACTATAGTTCGAAATTCGTAAATTTACAAAATAACGAAGCTAAGATATATAAAGATAAAACTTATCCTTATAGCGTAATAGTTATAGCGTTAGATAAACTTCTTAATTACTTAAATTAAAAGGTATTAGGTTCGATTCTTAGAAGAGTAAAAATTCTAAGGTTTTTCTATAAAATTAACTTTCGTCGTAAAAAGTAACGTAAAATTTTAACTAATACTATAACTCTTACTATAACTCTTATTAAAATAAAGGTTACTATATTTTACTAATAAGTTATATTATACTTATTATAAAGTTTTCATTTATTATATAGTTTTCTTTTAATTAAATAGTACTATTATAAATCTAAGATTAGTGTTACCTTTTATATACTTAGGTATATAAAGAAAATAATAGTATATATAAATAAAGATAAAACTTAAGAAAAATAAATAAGTAACTATAACTCGATTCGTTTAAGTAAATAAATACTTTAATAATTAATTTACTTATTAAAACTAATATATTATCTTAGAAAAGAGTAATTAAGTTATCTTTATTTATTTAATTTATTTACTAGTATAAAAAGTACTAGCTTTAAGCTAATACGTAGTAAATTATACTACTAAGTATAATAAAAAAGCTAAAATATAAATAAAACTTAATATTTAATAAAAAGTTTTAAAAACGTAATTTAAGTATAAAGAATATACTACTAGTAGAATTTTAAGAAAATAAAGCTTTTAGTTTACTTATATTAATAAAAGTAACTTATAAAATAAAAAGTCGTTATAAAAAACTCTTTTAATAGTAATAAACTAACGTTAATAAAAGTATTATTAAATTAAAAAAACCTAAAGTACGTAAATAATAGTAATTAAACTTTAATTAAAAGTATATATAAAGATATAATTAACTTTATCTAAATAAATTAAGTATTTATAATATTATAACGATTTTAGTAAGTTAGCTTATAAATATAAAGTAAAAAGTAACTTATATACTAAAGTTAAGATTATAAAGTACTAATTAGCTATAGCTTTACTAACGTAGCGCCTTAGCTTATACATTTGTAAATAGCTATAAAGAAGTAATTTCGTATATATCTTCTCTTTTACTTCTTTACTATTAAATCTTTAATAAATAATATATAATATATAATACGTCTTTGTAACGTAATAGTTATAGCGTTGGGTAGACTTCTCAATTACCTAAATTGAAAGGTACTAGGTTCGATTCTTAGAAGGGTAAAAATTCCAAGGCTTTTTCCGTGGAATTAAATCTCGTCGTAAGAATCGACGTAAAATTCCAACTAATACTATAGCTTTTACTATAGCTTCTACTAGGATAAAGGTTACTATATCTAGCTAATAAGCTCTACTATACTTACTATAAGGTTTTTACCCATTATACGGTTTTCCCTTAATTAAATAATACTACTATAAATCTAAAGTTAGCGTTACTTTTTATATATTTAAGTATATAAAGAAAATAATAGCATATATATATATAATATATAATACGAACTTTTTCTTATTAAAATACTTATTCGTTATACTATTTAGTAGTTACTACTATTATTACGTTAGTTAGAAAACGTTAACTTTTTATTAAAATTAAAACGAAAATTAAATCGTTATTAATTATAAAAAAAAACGTATCTTTTTACTTTATTAACTTATTATTAATATAACGTTATATTACCTACTTCAAACTTAAATATATCTTTATTATCAGATACGAGTAGACGAATTATAATAGCGAGATTTAACAATAGTATTAGCTTATTATATAAAGTTTTACGATAAAAGTTACGTTTTCCGTTAACGAAGTGATTAACGAATATCTTCGATAATAATAACTTAATATAATTTTACGTTACTACTAACGAATAACGATATAATAAAAACGATAAAAATAATACTACTATTAATTTATTTAAAGATAAAAGTAAAACTTAAACTTACGATAAAGCTTTAAAACTAATCTTCGTAGTTAAGAAATAAGTTTACTTTAATATCGTTAATTTCGATATAAGTCTACTAAATAAACGCGTTAATACTAATCTCTAACGATATTCTATTCGTTATTTATTTTTACTAACGTATAATAATAAGGTATTAGCTACTATTAAATATAACGAAGTTAAATTTAATTAATTATCTTACTAATTATTCTAAAGATATATTATTATAAAACTTAACGAGTTTTAGTATTTTAATATAAAAGAAAATATTTAGGAAAATATTAATATAAAGATCGATAAAGTAGTTAAATAATTCGTTTATAAAAGAGAAATTACCTTTTTATTTATAGTTTTAACTAAAAATAGTAAAAAAGCTTTTTCTTTTAAAAGAAAAATAGATTTTAATATATAATAAAAAATAATTATTTAAGACTTTTAAACTATATTTTAAGAAATAAAAATATATACTTTTATAACTATTAATTACTAAAAATGAATAGACTAAGTTTATAATATAGTTTATATTAAAGATATAAATATTATAACTATTTACTTATAAAGTAATAATTTTAATAAAGTATTTAAAGAAAAAACTAGTTTCGTTAATACTTTAACTATTAAAGTATAAGCTAAAGACAATAAGATTAGTAACTTAAAGTAAATTATTATTTATACGTTTTACGAAAATCTTAAGTTAAAGAAAAAAATTAAACGTATAATTATAATACTTTGAATTTATAAAGCTACTTAGTTTATTACCTTAAGACGTAAAAGATATAAAGATATTAATATTCGACTAATTACCCTTTTAACTAACGTCTTAAAATATACGAATAATACTACTTTTACTAAATACTACTAACGTAACGTTAAAATCGACGTTTTAATATTTTATAATAATTTAGCTAAAGATAATTTTACTTTCGATAAATAGTATATAACTATTTACGATAAACTAAAAACTAATATAGACTTTTTTAATAATAATACTATTAAACGTATTTACGTTTAAAATCGTATTTAAGTTAAAGCTTTCGATAATTTATTCTTTTATCTTAATTATTATAACTTTAATTATATCGTTACTATATAAAAACTCTTAAACTACTTATATAACGAATACTACGATATTTATATAAACGAAGCTATAGTAGATAGTTACTTAGTATTTTATATAAAGTTTAGTAACGACTTTATCGAATTTCGTAAAACTTTTATTTATTTCGCTAAATAGATAAAGCTACTACGTATATAGTAAAAGAACGAGTTTAATCGAAAGATATTTAGTATTATATTTAATAAATTAGTAGTCTTATATTTAAACGTAAAAGTCTTTTTCTATAAGTTTTCTAATATAGTTAATTAATTAGTAATAAATTATAAACGTAAACTAGCTACTACTAAAGCTAAGAAGAAGAAAGTAACTATTATTACTACTATAACGTCTTAATCGATTAGTAGTATTTAAACTTTCGAATAAAGTAATAACTATTAATACAATTCTAAGACTACTAATACTAAAACGACTATATTAGAATCTTTACGAAAAAGCTAAGTATACTTATTATTCGAAAAAGTTAAAAAGTTAACTCTAAAAGATAAATACTTTAATTATAAGTAACTTAGAGTCTTTATAGTATAATAGTTATAGTACTAAGTAGACTTTTTAATTACTTAAATTAAGAGGTGTTAAGTTTAATTCTTAGAAGGGTAAAATTCTAAAGCTTTTTTCCGTAGAATTAACTCTCGTCGTAGGAATCGACGTAAAATTCTAACTAATACTATAGCTTTTACTATAGCTCTTACTAAGATAAAAGTTACTATGTTTAGCTAAAAAGCTTTATTATATTTACTATAAAGTTTTTACTTATTATATAGTTTTCTCTTAATTAGATAGTATTATTATAAATTTAAAGTTAGTATTACTTTTTATATATTTAAGTATATAGAGAAATAATAGTATATATATATATATATATATAAGTAACTTAGATATATTTTTTACGAATATTTATAAAAAGCAACTAACTATAATACCTTTATCTAATTTATAATTAATAAGTATAAGACTATTACTAATAAGTATTAAGATAAATTTAAAAGTAATATTAAAAATATTAGCTAATAAGAAAACTAACTACTTTAAGAAAATTTATCTTTATTTTAAAGATATTATTAAAATATAATAATAAAAGATAAATTATAAAACTTAACGACTTTATTAAAAGATCTTTTAGAAAATAATTTTTAAAAATTTCTTATAGTCTAGTCTTTGATAAGAAATTAGTTTCTACTACTTATATATTATTTAATATAAAAGTAAACGAATATTTATTTATTAACGAAAAATTCGTAATAAAACTATAAACCCTTATTACTTTAAATATACTAGACTATTTTATACTTCGTAATATTAGAAAATTTATTTAAAATATTATAGTCGATACGAAAAGTACTTATAACTTATTTTCGTATATAAAACTAATATATTATAAACGAGTATTTCTTTATTATCGATATACTAGTATATAATATTATCGTAAAACGATATTAGTTTAACTATTACGATATTTTAATAAACTATTAAAGACGAAAGTTACTATTTTCTATAAAATAACAACTTAACTATTATAATACTAATATCGAAATAAACAAATATAAGAAGTTACTTTATAATGCTATTTATAAACTTAATACTAAGCGAAAAAATAAATAAATTACGTAGAATAAAAAGAAAAACTTATAATATAAGAAAAACTTCTTATTAGTAGAAAAATAAAAAGTATTCGATAAACGTATATTAAAACTTACTAAGATAAAAAGATATTAAGTTAAGTAACTATTTTAAATTACTAAAGCTTTAAACTTTATTATTCGTATTCTTAGATATTATAATACTTTATATATTAACTTCGATAATAATTTAATTATAGTTAAGATAAACTATTAGTTATATAATATCTCTTTTTCTCCTTTAGTACTAAAACTATTAAAAGTATACTTATTCGAAGTTAGAAAAGACTTATACCTACTATACGATATATAAAAACTATATTAACTAATTTACGAATATTTTAATTAAGTAAAAAAAAGACTATTTACTCGACTTTACTATTATTAACGCAATAGCTTTTATAACTTTAGTATAATAACTAGACTTTTATATTAAAGTTACTAATCTTTATAAGATTAATAGCTTTATTTAAGATAAGCGGCGTAAAGAAGAAAAACTACGAAATAATAATACGTTATAAAAGAAAATCAAAGAAGTAATACTAAGCGACTACTATACTTATAAAGAGATATTTAATAAAGTAAAATTCGATTTCTTACTTCTACTAAAGTTAATAATTAATTACTAAATTAATATTAGAAAATATTTGTTAAATAAGTTAAAATATAATTTTCTTTATAAAATATTTTTAAAAGAAACTAAAGTTTACTACTAATATATCGTCGATAATTTATATAAAAGCTTTATTAAAAGTAATAATATTTCGTAAATTACTTTAGTACTATTCGTATTAAAAATAAGAAGCTGTAGATTATACTTTTATATAAATTATCATAAGTTAAATATAATCTCTAAGAAAGATCGATACTTTCTCTTTTTAATCGACGAAACTATATTTAATCGGAAAAGTAAAAGTTTTCTTTAAAAATCGATATATAATAAGCCTTTTATCGTATAAAGATATATCTTAATACTAAAGAATTAATAATTTTAAAAACTCGTTATAAAGCTTATAAGTATAAAGTATTACCTTTTAGATTAACTAATAAGCTTTTTACGTTTTAACAATATATTAACGTACTTTAATAAAGTATTTAAATAAGTTCTATAACGTATATATTAATAATATCTTAATTTTTTTAAATTAGCTTTACGTTATTAGCTTATAAGCCGATATCGATAAGTATAAGTTCTACGTTTAAAAGACTTAATTCCTTAGTTTTATAATTAAAACCGACGGAATTACTATCGATTTAGAGAAAATTTCAACTATACGAAATTAGTAGATATTAGATATTATACGTAGTATCTAATCTTTCTTTAGCTTTTATAACTTTTATTACTACTACGTAGAAAGATATAGTCTAATTACTAAACTATTAATAAATCTTATAAAGAAAGATAAGTTTTATATATAAATAACTAAATATTAAATTAAATTTAATAAGTTAAAAGTAAACTTTTTAGATACTTTAATCTTATACTATTTTAATTATTATAAAGAAATACGTTTAGAAACTAATTCGTTTAATAGTATAGTAGTTAGTATACTTAACTAACGTAATAGCTTAAATAATAATTAATATTTTATAAAATATTTCTTCGAAATAATACTCTTTACGGAATATAATTACTTAATATACGATAAAGATTTTTTAACTATAATATACGCTTAAAGATTTTAAAAAGTAAAATTAATCGATTTACAAAGTTTATTTATAATTATTATCGATTATAAAGTATTAAAATACTTTAATAAAAAATATCTTTTTAATATCTACTAAGCGAGCTAAGTTAAATAGCTCGTTTAATATAATTTTGTAATTACGTATCGACTAAGCTTATAGAATATAATAGTCGACGTATTAACGTAGAAATTTAAAGACCTAAAGACTTAAAAAACGAAAAAGGAAATATACTATATTATATACGTTTTCTACTTTAATAAAACACTAAAAGCTATAGTAAATAATACAATAAATACTAGCTATAAGTATATTTTAATATTAAAAATCGTTTATATTATAGTCTTAAATAACGACTACTATTTACTATTAATAAAACTAAAGTTAGTAAATAAGTTAATTACTATAAATTAAATAAAATTAAAACTAAAAGTTTACTAAAAGAAAGTTAAAGTAAATTATAATAAACTACGTTTAACTATAAGTTAATTACTCTTATACTACGATTAATTAATTATCTTTAATATCGAAAACTTATATATAAAAATTATTAAAGAGATTTAGAAAATATTAATAAAAAAATACTTAAGAAAAAATAAAATATATAAAATAATCTTCTTTTAGTATTAGTCGTACGATATAAGTATTAACGTTAATCGTTATATCGTTAATTATATTTACTAAGCTACTAAATATTTTAGAAATAAAACTTTAAAGTTTTTATATTTTTTATTTATCTTAGAAAAACTATAATATTATATTAAAGTTAACTTTATTAAATTATTAAAAGATAAATATAACTTTAATAACTATTAAGTTATAATAAGTTATCTTAGTAAACTTACTAGCTATTATTTATATTATAAAAATAATAACTATTAAAGATATAATACGTTTTTATTATAAAGAGTTATATTATTTCTTTAAAGTACTAATAATTATAGTTAACGATTAAAGACTTTAGTTCGTCTTCGATATAATAAACGAATTATTAATCTTAATAAACGTTAAATAGAAATCGTCTTCGCTAAGTTATTTATAAACCGTAAGTTAAGTAGAGAATTTAAACTAATAAATTAATTAATAACTTAAGATATATATTAATTATTATTAAAATAACTAGTTTTAAATCATTTTAACTTTAGATTTTATTTAAAATAGTATTATATATAATAGTATTAATTTAAAACTTTACGAAATCTTTATAAAATACTAAGTACCGAAATAATAAAAATAGTAGAGTTAGATTACTAAGTTTATTAATATAATTGTAAAAGAGAAACTTAATTATTAAGAAGCTTAGTATTAAACTTAAGAATATAAAGTTACATCGACTTTGTATAATAAATAATAAGTAAAATATAAAAGTAATAAGCTATATAAGCTAATCGTTATAAGAAAAAGCTTAACTTCGAAGTAAAAGATAAAATATAAGTTATTTATAAACTTTAATTAACGATAATAGACTAGCTAAACGATAAATTAGATTTTTTATTAATAAAAAAGTATTATTAAATTACAAAGATATTTAAATATTTATACTTTTTAAACTTATTTAATAGTTAATAAAGTTTCTAAATATTTTATATTAATAAATTACGCTATTTCTTTACTAACTTACTACTTAAATAAGAAGTAAATAATCTTAATAAAGAATAAGTTAATAACGAAAAGAAATAAAAAGTATAAAAAGTAACTACTTCGAAAATTAAATATAGTAAATTATACTACTAAGTCGATTAGAAAATATAAAACTTTAACTTTTTTTAATATTTAACTAAAAACTTTACAAATTTAACTATAAGATTAGAAAAGTATTATTAACGTTATATTAATAAAGTAAAACTACTAATATAACTAAATTAATAAAAATAAACTACTACTAATAATATATATTATTTACTTTATAAAAATAATAATAAGCTAGTATTAAATAAGTAAATTACTTAATTACGCTAATTTATAAGTAAATAAGTAAATTAATAATAATAATAACTTTAATCGTAACTACTTAATAGTAATTAAAGATAAAAGTATAGAAATAAATATATATAGTTAATATAAAGTATAATATAAAATAATTTTATTACGAATAACGTAAGAAGATTAATATGTAAAATATAAAAATTAACTTTTTATAACTTACTAGTTAATTAAAACTAAAGGTATTACTATACTACTTAAGAATTACTTATTTAAATTTAGCTATTAACTTAGTATAATCTTTTATACTTTTTAACTAATTTTTTAACAAGCTTAAAAACTAAGTTTATTATATAAAAAAAGTAATATAATAATTTTAATAAATTAACTTATAAGTATATAGTAAAAAGTAACTTATATACTAAAGTTAAAATTATAAAGTAATAATTAGCTACGACTTTATTAATATAGTAGTTTAACTTATATATTTATAAATAGCTAAAGAAACGTAATTTTATATATATTTTTTATTTTATTTCTTTACTACTAAATCCTTAATAAATAGTATATAATATAAGCTTTTTTTTATAAAAATACTTTTTTATTATAAATAAATATATTAATATATTTATTATAATTTTATATTTATAATTACTTATTCTTTTATAATATATAATATAAAAAGAGAAATAATATTAAATTAATTAAAAATAATTATAATAATTATAAAAGTTAATTAAAATTAAAATTAAAAAAACTTAATATTAATATAATCTAATTTATTTAATTAATTAGTAATAATTTAAATATAAAATAATATTTATTAAGTTTTAAATTAAGTATTTAGTAATTTAATTAAATATAATACTTAAAGGTATAGTTTTTTTACTTAAGAGTTATTAAATTAATTTATATTACTTATTTAGAGTATTTAGCTAAGTACTATATAAATAAAAGTAGCCTTTTTAGAGTATAATAGAATATATAGTTAAGTAGATACTTATACTTATTTTCGTATAGTAACTTTTATCCTAGCTTCGAAACCCTCGTATACGTAAACTTAGAACTTATTAATAGTTTTACTAAATAAGTTATAACTATAAACCTTAAAATAGCTATAGTTACGTAAGCTTGCTACTTTAAAAGGGTACAAATGCCTATGTACTTACTTACTTACTAGTTAAATCTCTTATATAAGTTTTCTTATCTCGATTAATTCTACTACTTCTATTAATTACCTAAACTAACTACTATAAACTAGTATATATAAAACTTACTACGCTTTGTACTTCTAAGCGATTAATTTAACTATCTCTATTAACTACGTCTAACCGATTACAAAGACTAAATTTAATAACTTTAAAAACCGTTAGTAAGTAGTACCTTCGTCGAAGTTATTACGAAGCTAACCTTCTAATCAAAACTGTAGCTACGATAAACTACTTTATTACTACTATACGTAAGGTTAAAGTCTTCATCCCTAAGTATAAGTAAGATTAGGTAACTTTTTTAATCTACTTTCCTAAGTTAGTCGAAGCGTTTAACGAAAAAGTCGCCTTTAAGTTATTAATTATAGCTTTCGAAGAAATTACTCGTAACGATAAAGAGTAGTAAAAGGAGATAAGCGGATACGTAAGCTAGCTTCGTAGCTTAGTTAAAAAGGAGTATACTAAGATAAGTACCGTAGAAAAAGTATATTATAAAAAAGCTATATAGAAGTTAAAAGTTATATTAAAGCTAAAAAGGAAGAGTTAAAAGACTTAAGAATATTATCTACCTTTATTAGTATTAAGTCGAAGTTATTATAAGAAAATATAATTAGCTTAGTTAGTATTTTTATTAATTAGTTTTAAATTATAATAATTAAATTAGTTCTATTTCTATAGTAAATGCTATAGTAAGAAATAGTAGTTTAACGTCGAATACTTATAATAATTATATTACTTATAATATTAATTTCTTTTTATTTAAATAAAATTTAAAAACTAATTTTTAGTAAAGAAAAAGATAATATTATAATATTAATTTAAAATTTTATATAATTAAATATTATATAATTATATTTTATTAAATATATTATATAATTTATATAATAATTT